>ML797775.1:64870-76789 GCA_009831015.1 Picea engelmannii | reverse complement strand
CTCTAGGATCTACATAACTATGGCTAGCCCCCGAATCAATCAAAATAACAAGTGGTTGGTTGTTAATCATACCTTCCACTTCAATCATATGTGATTGAAATTCTGCTTGCTTGTTGTCCAGGGCTGCGTAGATCCTCGGCATTTTGTTGCCCATATCCTCCATTGTTTCAGCTTGTTGAACAGTATGTACAATTCTTGCCTTACCATTTTTATGGGGACAATCTCTGTACTTGTGGTTTCCTTGACAGCCCCAACACTGAATGGGCAACTGTCTCTGCCTTTGTGGCCTTTCTTCAGTCATTCTCAGCTCTTTAAACGATGGTTGTCCCTGAAGATTGTTTCTAAAAAAGGAAGGTTTGCTTCCCTTCTGCCTCTGTTCCTTCTTAAACCTCTTCTGGTCATCCCAAGCCTTCCGAAAGTTAGGCTTTTCTCTTTGTTGTTCATATAGGCATTTCCCCCTTCTTATGGTTTCTTCCATACTCTTAGGATCATCGTATTGAATCTTGTCACCAATGGAAGGTGGCAGTCCACTCAGATACCTATGAATTTTGACAGCCTCGTCCTTGATGAATGGAACATACTTCAGCAGTTCCAGAAAACTTCGTTCATACTCATCAATGGTCATACTGCCTATCTTGAGTTCGAAGAACTCCTTCATCTTTCTGTCATAATATCTTTTAGTCAGGTATTTCCTCTTGAAATACCTTTTGAATTCCTTCCAAGTAACCTCTTTCTCTTTGATGTGCCGCACCAGCACAAACTGATCCCACCACATGGATGCCTTTCCTTTCAGTTGGTACATTGCAATTCTTCCTTCTGCATGAGAAGAATAATTCTGCAGCTGGAAATATTTCTTCATGCCAAGCAACCATGTCTCAGCATCTTCCTCCTTCTTATGCTCCCCATCAAATGTTGGAGGTTTAATTTTATTCATCTCTCCTTTCAATTCCTCCCTTCCAGATTTTTGATGTTTTCTGGTAGGTGATGGGCTTGAACTGCTGTGTGTCTTACTGCCAGAACGTCTCTGGGAGCGACTGTGATGTCGGCTATCACTCCTCGACCTGCTTCTTCCCCCATGAGTTCTACGACTCTCCGTCGTACTTGAGTCTCTTCCTTTCTCAAGTTTCTTCTCTATTCTTTCCAGACTCTGCAAGAATCTTAAGTTTAATTTCCCTTGCCGATCCTTAACTTTCATGAGCTTTCGGCTATCAGCTCGACGCTCCTTGGCCTCTCTTTGTAGCCCTTCAATGATTTTCATCATATGTCCTTCCTTATCCATCTCTTTTCCATGCCCATTGGAGTTCGATCCTTCGACTCCCAGGTTAACATCCTTTCCTTCTTGTTCGTCTTCCATTTCAGGGATAATTTGCATTCTTCCCCACTCCATACTTGGCGTTGATTCTCTGGAGTTTTGGCCTTCATTGAACTCTGCACATGCACTCTCTCTGTGCAATTGAATTCGAAATTTGTCAGGCCATTAAACTTTATGAACAATCCACAACATTCATAATCAATACGAACAAGAATGAAAGACATCTCTACTTCACAAAGTTTCCTGAGTTCCGTCTGGCTCTGTGTTTTTCGGGTGTCCGAAAATTCAAGTTTAGTTATTTCGGGACTTCAAGTTTCAGAGTTTCATAATTTCTGATGTCGAGGTTTATTGTCCTCTCAGATTCCCGATCTCCGATATGCCTTATCCCTTCAAGCTAAACCCTGAATGATGTGACCGCTGACTCGTGACCCCGGCCTTTTCCCTTATTGGGGTTCGGGGTTTCGCAAATCTGAATGTGCAAAAACGCTTGACAGCAGAATCCCCGATTTCCCGATTTTCGATGGACTTCGTCCGTGCTAGCCCTCCGGGCTATAGCCTCACCATATGACCACTGCCCATGACCATGATCAATCCTCTTATCGGGGTTTCAGAATTTGTGATTTCGCAATGCACATGCATTCACAACCTCCGATCCTCTGATTCCCGATGTGCTTTTGCACTGGCTAGCTCTCCTGGCTCAGCCTCTAGTCCACATGACCATACTATATGACCTCTACCCTACTCCATCGGGTTTTGGCGATTTCAATGTTATGCTCCTACGCTCACGGGATCCCCGATGGGTCCCAGTCGTTGACTTGTCAACAGTCCTTTTGCCTGTCGCTAAAATCCTGCCACCTGTCCTCCTGACAGTCGGTGTGGCCCCACGCTCCTAGGCCTTATCGGGAAATCGCGTATCGTGATTTTCCAATGCATGAATCCTTTGCTTCCAGGATCTCCGATGTCTCGATTCCCGATATGCCGACGCACCTTTTTGGCTTTAACCCTTTCGCGGTTAGGTCAGGTCCATGTGACCTCTACCCCGTGACTGTACTCAAAGCTCTCGTCGGGGTTTCGGGGTTCGAAGTTTCAAAGTGTATGAATCACTTGTCACTGGGGTGCCCGATTTCCCGATGGACTTCAAACACCGATGGATTACTCCTTGTCGGGACTTTCCCGATGGTGCAGATCTCTGCCACATTTCCACTAAATGAAT
This sequence comes from Picea engelmannii, assembly GCA_009831015.1. NCBI lineage: Eukaryota > Viridiplantae > Streptophyta > Pinopsida > Pinales > Pinaceae > Picea > Picea engelmannii. The sequence continues at coordinate 74,264 of ML797775.1, read as the reverse complement.
GGTCCAGATTTGTCGCGAAATCGCGGATCACGATTCCATGTGACGAGATATCTTTGTGTTCGAGAACTCCGATTCTCCGATTTTCGACTCTGCGAAATCTCCTGACATGTGTCCACCCAAGATTCACGGCTATGATCCCTCCTCGGGATTTCGAGAATCACAAGGTCTCGATTCTCTTGACTTCTAATATCCCGATGCCTCTCTGGGTCTTCTCCTCTACATATGAGGACTTTAAGTCCTGCGCAACTTCTGTCAACTCGGACAGTTGACGGGTAATCCCACAGGGATCTTATGACTCACGATCCTCCCGAGTTTGAACTCCTGTGCAGTATCCAAAGGCTTTAAACCTTGTGCACGTTCTCTAGATCTTACGGTTACAAGGGTTTGCCTTCCCTCCCGAACAGATCCGACGGTTCTAACACCATTGGTGTAGAGACCTGTCTCCCTGTGGTCATAGACCATACCAGCTGCAGTTTTCACCGCACCGCTGAACCTCCTGAGCTTGTAAACGTGGTCAAGCAACTACTTGACACACTGGAACAACCAACGTCCGAAATTGGCCAATCCAGGCCCAATTTATCTTCACATTTTCGGTCCAAAGACCGCTCCACTATCCCATCTAGGCTCAGTGTCGAAACCTTAGCTCTGATACCAATTTGTAGTTTACCTTTTTCACTACCCAGGTTCTTCAAACCTCTTTGTTACCATTCTATACATGAATGATTACATGATTCGTACAGAACTTATAAGCAAATGCATTTAACACAAATAAACACATTTGAATCTTAGAGTAACACATATGAATTACTGTTACAATTAAACAAGCCATAACTTTCAACAACAATTCCTTTACACAGCGGAAACATAATAATATATACCCGAACAGTCATACCAAAATGTGATAAAACATAATTCAAATACTTATCTGTTAACAGCTGTAGAATCACCAACCAAGTGCAGGCCTTCCACAAACCTCCCAGCCTTAGACCACACTGTTCATCATCTCAACAGTGGGTCACCCCCGAGCTGGGACCGAGCTCCACCCCAAGGCAAGGAATCCTAGGCTAGACTGAGGCTACAGGGAAGACATCACAGGAATATCTAGAAGGATTCTTCCCATAGATTCTATCTTACGCCCACTACTACTAGACCCTCATTCCCCACATGCATGTTCCGCCCGGGAGTATACACCTTCACACGCACAGTCCATCAGTGCTAACCTCCCCTTCTGGGCCTCGGCAACAGGCTGGATCAGGAAGTCTCAGAGTCCGTAGCTGGTGCAGGGAACTCTCTGGAAGACACCACTTCCCAGCAAACTCTTTCACCTGGAAAGAGTTGCTCGCAGGCTTGACAACCTGCCTCTTCAAAACACAATCACCTCCCTCACCTAGAGAGAGATTACACACAGGGTAACACGAACTCACACTTGCTAGTAAGCCACGTGCAGTCCAGCTCTGCATGGCCACAACATCCAACTGGGAAACAGACACGGGCTTCTCGCACAGGCTCAACAATGGTGCACGATCTCACGGTGTCGAATTCCGCTATCTCAAAATGACACAGCCCTCTTCTGGTTTGGAGGGAGAAAACTAGATAAATCTGCGGAGGTCATACGGGTTCCTCTCTCAGGGGTTCGGTTCCGAATGGAGGAAGATCCCCCCCCCACAGTTCAGCTCGGCTCTTTTATTTGCATGCACCAAGGTTGACACTTGTCACCATGGGAACTGCATGCGTACCACAGCGTGCATCCCCCTTGCACGTTCCCTCCCTTGCCAGGAACTTAGGATAAACGGAAATGCACATGTCTCTCTTTTAAAATAATATAAAAATATTATTTCCCGGGCTTAAGCCCCTAAGCTTATCCCCTAGGCTCATCACTCAGCCCCTTTCCCACCTTCCAGCCCTTAATCCCTTGCCCACTCTATGGACGCTCAGTCCCCCATCACTCATTCATCGTGGTCGGTCTGCACTGGCAGTGTTTATATTTTATTAATTGATCTGCATACATACAAGTACATCAACAGGCTCCTGGCCTTCAACACTTAGGCTCCCTAGCCTATCAAAACACATAAGCCTTCAGCTTATGCAAAACTTGGCTCACCAGCCTATAGAACACATTTACAATTCTTTGCATATAACATGATCTGTAATGGGGCTCGGCCTTGGGAACACTACAACAGTTCCTGCTCCAGATGTGGAGTCCGGAGCTGCACTGCTTCCTCGTGCGAGGAGAGCAGATCCCCTTCACTGTGGTTGAGGATGTATATTTTCTGACTGGGCTCCCCTTTCGGGGAATGCCCCTACCGGCAGAGTCTGTGTTGCCGAGGGATACAGCCCTTGCTACGATTGGAGAGCGATACTGCTCAGGCCGGGACTTTAGTCTGGGACTATGGTGAGTATTAGCGCTATCGATTCCCTAGCACATCATTGTATAGCAACGATGATTGTGCATATATATGGGTCACTTGCGACCCAGCGGATTAGTGGTGGCCAGTTGTTGGTGCTGGAGAGGGTGGTGGGCAGCGATCAGTTCGCGTGGGGGCTGATGCTGCATGCGTGGATGATAGCGTAGTTGGACCGTTGTCGGTCCACAGGTGCAGGAGAGTTCGCATTTGGTTCTATCCTGGTAGCCTGGTTTTTGGAGAGGGTGTCGATGCTGCGCCCAAGGGTTCTGCTGGAGATGTCGGGGGCACGAGAGTCGTGACTAAGGCGGTGGTCGACAGTTTTGGTTCGCCACGGTGGTGGCGAAGGTGGCCACTTCTTTTCAGAAGAGGCGACACGGATATGGCGGCAAATGTCGCAGGTAGTACTTCGGTACCCCTATGCTGGGGTTGACTTCCGGGGTGACCCGGACATGGTGCTACCTCCAGGGGAGGTGTTTGACCATCGAGGTACGTTTATTATTGTGTATGTTTTTTATTTATGTTATCTTTTGAGATATCAGTCCATATGTATATGATATAGATGTTGATACTATCTTTTGTTTATTGTTTTGTGCATGTGCAGATGTGGCACCTCGCGGGCGCGAGGTGGAGATGCAGAGAGCGTCGGCTCGTGGAGAGTCGGAGAGACAACCGCAGGGAGAGAGACTTCGGTGGGAGGATGCCACGGAGTGACCTGCTGAGCCCGAGAGGGCAGCGAGGAGGCGCCGGTTTGATGACCCCAGTGCGGGGCTATCACACGCTCCTCCGGCGGCAGTCGGAGTAGATTTTGATGACATACGCCGTCGTCTGGAGACGGTGTTGCAGGATGTGCCTGAGGGCATGTGGAGCAGTGTGTGGGGGTGCCGCCACCATGGCGGGCCATAGCGCGGCGAGCAGCAGTGCTTGCGGTGATGACTAGTGGATGCCTGCCGCCGGGGCAGGAGGGACCTATGGGTGGTCCACCACCTCTTGGGGCAGGTGGTGGTGGGCCACCACCTCCTCCTGAGGGAGGAGCAGGTGGTGGTGTGATAGAGGCACCATGATGTATATGTTTTCGCTGTATATAGGCTGGTGAGCCGATTTTTGTACCGAGGTGATGTGATAGCCTGCGGATATGTGTATTTTTGTATGTAAACATTCGGATGGCCTGATGGGCCTTGATATATATATGAGTATACATATTTTGAGATCCTGGTGTTGTCTACATGGGTTTTTTTTTGTTGATGATTATGATGATGTCCATTCTATCTATATGCTGTGACAGGATTTGTGAGCTTTTTATGTATGTGTAGCTTGATGTGATATATGTCAATCTAACACCATGTTAGCTATTTCATCTGTTGTTTGATTCAATTGTCTTGGAATATGTGTAAATGTAATGGAATCAAAATGTCGAGATAATAGTCTAACCTGCAGGTATTTGCGAAAGAGGCACGGATCGCGTACACGGTACACATTGTTGAGCTGGAGAATGACTAGTTGAGAGTCGAGGAAGATGCTAAGGTGACGAATATGATGACGCTGGGCGTCGACCAGGAGGCCAATGACAGCAGTGTATTTGGCTTGGTTGTTGGTTGCGGGCCCCAAACATATGTCACTTGAGTGTAGTAGTTCATGTGAGGGGGTGTAGAGAGCCCAAGAAGTCGAAGGGAGATTTTGCATCCAACGGCTGGCGTCGTTGGCATAACCAATGTGGTAGGCTGGTGGAGAAAGCATCTATCAAATAGCACAAAGGATAGTTTAGACGAGAGGGGAGGAGAAAAAAGAGTAAAAACACTAGAAAAGAAATAACTTAAAGTAGAATGACTACTTTTAAGCATAAAATTTCTTGAGATATAACCCATTGATGGGTTCCTTGAGAGAGAGGCCTTCGGGGGAGGCCAAGATATATGCGCCTTTGGTGAGGCAATGTTGGATGATGTAAGGGCCATGCCAAAGTGATTCAAACTTGACGTGGCCAAAGGTATCATGAGCGATATCATAAGCTAGGACGAGGTCGCCTTCGCGAAATGATCGAAGGTTGACATGGCGATCAAAGGTAGCTTTGGATCATTTTTTAGCTGCCTCGTTGTTCTATAAGGAAGATCGACGATCTTCATCCAGCGACTCCAAGTTCAGCAAGTGCTGCTCCATTGAAGCAGTGTCAGGTAATAGCTCAATTGTGGTGCGTAAGGTGGGAATTTCGCACTCGATGGGAAGAGTTGCCTCGATCCCATGGACTAAATGGAATGTCGTGAAACCATTAGCAGTCTTCACCGTCGTTCGATAAGCCCATAGCGCGGAAAATAACATATGATGTCAATTGGTTTTATGTTTATTAACCGTGCGCTGTAACATGGTCTTGAGGACTTTGTTCACTGCTTCGACCTGTCCGTTTGACTGAGGGTAATATGGTGAGGCAAACTCGTGAGAGAAGCCTAACCAAGATGAGAGTTTGATGAAGATCTCATTCTCGAAGTGTTTCCCATGATCGGAAATGAGTTGGAGTGGTACGCCAAAACAGGATATGACGTGATTAAAGAAAAAGCACACTGCAGTGTCAGCAGTATTGTTGAAAGTGGGCATAGCTTTGGCCCATTTGGTGAAGTAATCAATGGTGACAACAATGTATTTGTGACCATTGCTGGAGGGGGGATTACAAGTCATAAAGTCGATGCCCCATTTACAAAAGGGGTCGGCCGTAATGACAGGGTGAAGAAGGGCGGGGGGTGCCCGGGCTTTGTTGGCATAGAGCTAACATTGCTCACAACGTTTCACGGCATGAATGCAATCATGAAACAAGGTAGGCCAAAAGTAACCGGCTCAGATAATCTTTTGAGCAGTGGATATACCTGAAAGATGGCCCCCACACGCACCACTGTGGCAGTCGTTTAAGACTCTATCAGCCTCGTCAATAGTCAGGCATCGACGAAGAATGGTGTCTACACCCCGCCGGTATAGAATGTCTCCAATGAGGAGATAACGGGGGGCTTGATGGCGAATACGTCGACGATCATCTCGTGAAAGGTGGTTACCGAAATTTTGAGTTCGTAGGTAGATGAGAAGGTCACCATACCAAGGATCATCTGAAGTGATGTAAAAGTGATGTTCGTCAGGAAAGTCGGTGTTGACGGGGGTACTGGTGGTGTCAGAGGGAAGGGTCGTGACAAGTTCAGCGAGAACGAGGGCCTTCTTACTCTTAGGTGTTGATAACTCGAGGTCATACTCCTGAAGGATAAAGATCCATCGGGCAATCTTGCCATTAACTTGCAGATGGCTGAGCAAGTACTGCATAGGGTTGGAATCGGCGACGACCTTTGTGGTGCAAAGTAGAATGTAATGGCGCAGTTTCTAGACTGTGAGGACAACTGCAAGAGCAAGTTTCTCTTCGTGTTTATACTTCAAGGGTGGTCCTGAGAGGTTCTTACTAACATATTAAATGACGTGTTCACGATTGTCATCTCCGAGCTGGACGAGGACGCTGGCTACTGATACATCTGATGCTGATACGTAGAGGATGTAGTCGCAAATATAGTCAGGTGCATTAATTAGAGGTGCATTTGAAAGCGCTGCTTTCAGATCGTCAAATGACTGTTGGGCATGGTCGTCCCAGTGAAATGGGATGTCGTGACGTAGTAAGCGAAGGAAACCGTGTGCACGTATGGCGTAATCAGGAACAAAGCGTCTGAGAAAGTTAGCTTTTCCCTGTAAACTCTGAAGTTGTCGTAAATTCTGGGGAGGTGGAATTTCGGTGATAGCTTGGACTTTGAGGGGGTCCACGGTAATACCACTTTGGGAAACAATAAAACCAAGGAGGCGCCCTGCGGTGACACAGAACACACACTTGAGAGGATTTAAGCAGATGTTGTACCGACGACACCATTGAAAGATGATTCGTAAATCATCAAGATGCTGGGTGCGTTTCTTGGATCGAGTTGTGAGGTCGTCCAAGTAGGCAAGGATGATTTTAGCCAGATCGTGGAAGATGTATGTCATCACCCGTTGGAAAGTTGCGCCGGCATTTTTTAAGCCGAAGGGCATGACACGATATGAAAAGGTACCCCACGGGGTAATGAATGCGGTTTTATACTGATCGACTGGGTGGATTTGGATTTGGTTATAGCCAGAGAATCTGTCCATAAAGGAGAGAGCCTCGTGGTCGGCGCAGTCGTCGATAATTTGATCGATGAAAGGCGTTGGAAAGTTTTCTTTGGGACATGCGTTATTGAGATCGCGAAAGTCTGTGCAAACGCGGATAGTGCCCTATTTTTTGTCGACGGGTACAGGGTTGGAAACCCATGAAGTATAAGCGATGGGGTAAATAAACCCGGCAGCACGTAATTTGTCAATTTCGGCTTTGATAGCCGTAGCTTTGGCTGGGTGTAGCGGTCGTTGTTTCTGGCGGACTGGTGTGATGTCGGGCCAGGTGTCGATGCGATGTTCAACAATAGAGGGATCGAGGCCAGGCATTTCTGTGTATGACCAGGCGAAAATATCCCTGTATTCCTGGAAGAGGGCTTTATTTGCGGCGATTTCCTGAGGAGTGCAAGCAGCTCCAATGGTGATTTCTTCGACGATGCCATTTTTAAGGGAAATGTCGATTTTGATGGTGGGGGAAATGTTGGCCATGTTTCCTTCTTCAAATGCATCAGGGGCAGGAATGGGATTGTTGAACCAATCGATAGGCCCAGATGGGATAAAATCTTTGGTTTCGACCGCATAAATGGGGTTTTGGTTAGGAGGCATGAGGGCTTCCTGTGAAAAGAAGAGGGAACGGTGATGTAGTGCATCCCACGGAGAATCTGGGTGGTTTAGCTCTTCGAGTATTTCCTCGTCGCATTGGAAACGCCGGGAATACAAGGGGTCGTGAGGAGTGATCTTGGTGATAGTGGGATTGCCCCCTGATGGAGAAGCAGAGGTAGCAATGCCAGGAGATGGTGAGGGTTCACTCGACATAAACCATATATTGAAGTACTGAGGGGTACCCGTAGTGGTTGGGTGGAGAGTCTCTGTATGGGAATGATTAGGAGAGTTGGGGGGGTTGCGGGGTAAATCCTCAGAGATGTCATTTAAGAACCATGGAGGCGTTGGGAGTGCCTCGGGCTCGGGAGAAATGACATGAAGATCCTCAAGTGACGGGGTAATGTCAAGTATCACCTCTGCAGGTTGGTGAAGCAGGGCCAATTAACATTGCCTGTACGCAAGGATCATAGGACACTGGTATGTAAAATGAGCTAGTGAATCGCAGAGAGAGCAAGGGCATCTCATACGTTCATTGACTGAAGTAGTGACATGGCGAATGTCAGTGATATTTGTTGAAGAGGACGTAGTAGGGCGGGGGTTGTTCTGGAAGTTCTGGCGTACCACCGCTAATGTCTGCCGAAAACGTGGCAGTGCTAGGCAATGATGGGTGTAGTGGCCATACTCTGAACATATAGCACAAGCATATTTGGTCCTCAACCCTTTACTACTGGAAGGTTGGGTGGTAGTGGGGGGACTAGCAGTAGTTGCGGGTGTTGTGGGAGTTTGATTGAGAGGGATTAAATTCTGTAATTCAGGTAGTGATGGACAATTGTTAGTTTGGTGGCCCTCTTTCTCACATAATGCGCAAGGTGGTGGGATGCGTGGAGGAAGTGGAGCGGTGGGTTGTTTCTTCTTTCTCCTGCCCCCAGCTATAGCAGGGGGGGTAGTTAGTAGGGGGGTGGTGGGGGTAAGGACGGGGATTGTCATGGGAAGTCCTTCCTGTGGGGGAAGGGATGGTCGAGGGACCATCTCTGGTGGGTGTAGATACCAAACGGGAATGGCTAACACCATATTCGGTAGTGTGAGCGTTGCGGCTACCTGAAAAGCTTCGATACCTGGTGGAGGGTAAAAGAAGGGAATTTGGGTTAGGGGTTGGGGTACTATCTCCCAAATGGGACTAGGCCCTTGAGGGGATGTGGACTCATGGACTGTTGAGGTCGATGAGTGCGCAGGAGGCTCCGGCGGAGGTGGTTCTGCAACTATTAAGACGTCAGGAATGACTGAAGCCTCCTGAGGAGGAAGAGCATCCTCTGTGTGAGTTTCGTTAGAGGATATGATGCATACCTGATTAGTAGGATGAAGGAGTGGTGGTGCTCCGTGGTATGTCCCTAACAAGGATGGATCTTTGAAAATCCCTGGACCCATCTCGACGAGTGGGTAGGCGTCTTGGTTGGTGTGGATGAGAGGAAGAATGTTATCGAGGTTGGCAGATGGGTTAGGCTCATAATGTGAGACTTGGTCGATGGTCACGATCTTCCCATTGTGGGGGAACATCATTGTCTGAAAGACAGAAGATGCTACTGCCTTCATAGCGTACATGTAGCTACGGCCGAACAGGATATTATAATCGAGTGGGGCGTCGATAACTTCAATATCAATGAGAATAGTCTTGCCTCCGAGTTCAACGGGTACATTTTGGAAGAGCCCTTCAGGAGAGGATGGTCGTCCGTCATAAGCTCGTAATGTGATGGTAGAGGGTATGAGTTCCGGGGAACCAAGTTTCTGCCATACTGATTTGGACATGATGCATGTAGATGCACCTTCATCGATGATACATCGATGAATTGTGATGTTCCGTATTTTTACTGGTATTTGAAAAGCGATCAAGGCGGGAAGATGAGGTTCTCCGCTGTCAAGATCAAAGGTGAGGAGTCGAGTATCTGCAGGTCTGTTTGCACCCTTTTCGTCACCTTGGTGAACAAATAAGAGGTGCTTACATGCCCAGTTAGGTCCTTCTGAGCATGACAGCTGTAGAGGAAAGAGTTAGAGAAAGAAAAACACAAATATAAGCAAGAATTAAACAAATACAAACTAAAACTAAAAGCATGGAAATATAGAGATAACAAGGACAAAAAGACCAATGTCACCAATGTTTTTAGGCTGATCTATTGATGAAATCAAAGCACAATGAAGAAAGGGGACTATGAGTCCCTTCTTCCTCCAAAGGAAGGCTCTTGGACCCTCACAAG
>ML797775.1:52403-64763 GCA_009831015.1 Picea engelmannii | reverse complement strand
TTGTCAAGGAGTGAGTCCTTAAAACAATATAGGCAGCATAACATTACATGAAATTCCTTGAGAAAATGAGGTTTCTTCATGGCTTTTTATAGCATTGCATTGGGTTATTGTGTAACTCCTTTGTAGTGTGAAAAGAGGCTCTTTAGGGCATTATTAGGTCTTTGACCAGCCCACCATTTGGATTTAGCTTAGATTTGAGGGTCAAATCGGCTTGGGAGCTGATCCATAAGTGGTTGGGAGGCCGACCAATTCAATAAATGCGTCGTTTAGCAGGTGCGCGGGTTTTTGCACCCACAGTCGCGCATCGTGCACGTATGCGCGCATGGTACGTTCCTATTCCACGCATGTGCGTGCGCACCCAACTTCTGTAAAGCGCTCTTCAATTTTTGCACTACTTTGTATAGTTTTTTGACCTTTTTGGAATGTTGTGAGATTAATTCAGTGCCATGAATGACTTCATTACTGTTTGACGATGCTGAGTTCTTGTCGCCATGTGCGGACGAAATTTCAGTGATAACAAAGTGCAAGCATTCCAGGTTTTGCTGGAAGATATATGAAGGATTTCACGAACAATAAAGGCATATCAACAAGGTAAATTAATGTGAATATCTTCAGCGTGGAAATATATCAGAAATATAATTAAAGGATTAAAAGCAGCATAAGGATATACAAAAAAAGGGGAAATTAATATACTTCCATCATATGTCCATGAGCCTACAAGGTTGCAATCCTCAGCATAAGGATAAATTAAGGGAATCAATACCTTTAGCAAGGCACAAAAATATATCAAGAATAAGGGAACTAATACCAATCAACATACTCAGCATAAAAGATATATTAGAAATAAAATTCCACCAATCAACACAAAAATATATCAGAAAAGGGAATTAATGCAAACACCTTCAACATATGCGTACAAGCCACAAAGTTCCATCACTCATCACGTGCTAATTCCCAGGATAGGATACGACACACTTGTATAAAACAGTTTAACTAATTCAGCCAAGGACCCGTGGAATCTGAGAGGGAGTTAATATTTTATTGGTTGATATGTAACAACGAATTTCCAAGCCAATCAGTGGACAGTGGTAGTTTGATTGTTAGAAAAATAATAGGGACTAGTCGCTCCATATTTGGGCAACCAGATTCCCTCTTCTTACATAAATATATGTGTGCTCTCATAAGAGAGGGGGGCGACTAGTACGAGTAATATCAGATTATGCTCACACTGTTGTAAGTTTGTAAGAGTGGAGAGCTTTAGTTCCAGATCTTAACATCTATTGATGTTTATGCTTTGAGTATCAATTTGCTTGTGTATTAGTGGTGATTTAGAAGTCGTGAACACAAGCCTACTCGCGGGACAAGGCCCACTCGCGGGTATGGTTCTGCGTTGTATATATATATCAGTTATTGATTCTTAGATAGTTGCTAGTTCTATTTTTTTATTTAAGTTTGAATTAATTTGATGTTGTTGTAGACCTAGGCTGCATAATGGCCACAGGTTTCATAATGGCCACCTGTGCCATGTTGCAGGATCACTAATAAATGTGTTAAGACTCGGATTTATGCAGATTATTGATTTCCTTACCAGTTTTATTTGTGTTTATGATATATGCCAAATCTGTGCTTGTATTTTCTGACCTATAACAGTGTTTGGATAATTATTAATGGAATTATGGTTTGGAAATCATGTGATCTGCTAATCTAGTCTTGGCATTAGTAGTAGTTTTATTTCTAGGATTTTGATGCATGAATTGAAGTAGGACAGATAGTTCCCTTTGCTTTGGTTTTGTATGTTGCAAAATCACTTTACCTGTAACCCCACTAGGTGAACACACGAGGGAGTAGGGTTATGAGAGTTCGGAAACCTTCCCCAAGAGGTACCACCAGCTGGGTTGGGGGTTGTAAGCACTATGACTTCATATTTTATGCTTTTATTTTGATGTATGCATGGTTTAGTTTAGTTAGCCTTTTTTCATAGCTTGGTGAAAGTTCTCTTTCTATGTATACTGCACAGAGTGCCTCGTATGCACACATTGAGCCTCAGGTTTACAAATGAATGAAAGAGCATAATCTAATACTAAACAATTAAGAGTTATATTTTTACCTCGTCATTTTTGCAGCGTTGTCAGGGAGGCACTCAAGGAATTAGGACTTTTGCATTAGGATCATTATAGGAGCAATACCAACTGAAGGGAACTCTAGGGAAACGTCGACTACCCCTTTGATATCCCTTGCTCAGGATGTTGTGCATTAAAATCATCATAGGATGCATGAGTTAAGTTAATACTATTTTCTTCTGTGGCGTTGTAAGAGCCACCCATGGTACTAATCTCCTTTGCAGGAAGCTTGGAAGGAGGAAGAGATATTTCACTCGAAGAAAAATCAAGGAGAGGTTATTTGAAGAAGGTATGCATTCTAAAATTCATAATTCTTCCATCACTTTTATTTGGATTGCATTGAAGAATATCTAAGTTTCCTAGGACAAGTGTGGAAAACTCTGACTATATCAATTTTGTAATTTAGATGATGAGACACTCTGTGGATTATCTTGTATTCCCATGGTGGTTATGTCAGGATCTCATCATCTCATACCACACTTGAACTTGATGTTATAACAAATAACCTCTAACCATTTCATTAAAATTTAAGGAGGTACGCTTTTCATTGTTGAATTCATGAAGCTTGGAAGACCTCTCATAGCTTTGAAACTACAATTCTTGAAGTCCTAGGCATGCACATTCAAAATTGGCCTACAACAAATTGATCATATCTTGCAAATTATGATCTAGTTCAAATTTTTGGTGGAGAAGAGAATCACATTGAGAAAAACACGCCTACAAAAATTCAACGATTACCTTGGCCCTACACCTAGACCCTTTGATCCTAGCATATTGGCAAATGCACACTAAATGTTTTGATGATGGTTATGTTCCTCGATCAATTATTTAAACCATCATTATACACAGATCATAATGCCATGAGCAGAATGTGGAAGTTGATCTATGAATAATGAGACACTTTGTGGCTCCCACGGTGGTTATGTTGGGCTCTCATTATATCAATCTTAGAGATAATGTGACATTTTGTGTTCCCATAATGATTATGTCAAGATCCCATTATCATTATACCACGTTTGAATTAGATATTTGATTTTATTCTTGCTTCAAGTATTTTTGCATTAGCCATAGGATCTTGCGAGTGTCATATCACACAACTTAGGAGTTGGGAATTTGCAATTTTTGGCATATGGGTGCATTACATTGAAAATTTTACACCTATAAAAATTCACACAAACCCAAATCATCGCTTGGAAGAAATAGCTTGTTGATGAGACTCTTGTGACATCTGGGATCATTGATCTCACCAAGGACAGAGTTCGAACAATCAAAATTCGGTAACTAAACGGATAGATCTTTAAAAACTTGTTTCTAGGTTATATCCTCCTATGAATCTAGTTACAGCCTAATCATTTTATTCTAATATTGTACGAGAAATTTATGCCCTAATTACTAAGTCCCTATCCTGCACTGATACAACTCTTTGTTTCCTAGGTTGTTCTTTGGTATATTTGACCCATCAATTCTTCAAGTTTGAAAAACCTGTTTCTATTGGGGATACCTACATAAATATACTTTTATATCCAAATGGAATCAAGTCAATCTATCATCAAATGAATAGTTAATGCAAAAACCATGATTGTTGGTCAACGCTGGAAATAAAGAACAAGAGATGTCTTATAGCATGTTTCTTAACATTTTTTATATCATTTCAAAACATGTTTGTACTAGAGATAGACCTATGGATATACTTTAAATTGGCTTTGGAAACACTTTGATCAGACATCAAATGAAGAATTTATAATCGAATTATTGTCGTGTATTCTAGGCTGGCCACCACTCCTCAGTATGTAACAATGAAAAAATTTCAATGAATCCTTTAAGAGATCAATTTTATATGCATTAATTGCAATCATTTTGATGTTTATTGGAGGAAGAAAGTCATCATATCTATTTTCTTCCATAATCTCACCTTGTGTTGCAAGAAAAATGCTAGTTTTTTGCAGGTCAAAGAAGGATCATGCAGGTCAATCTACAAATGAGTGATTTTCAAAGACAAACTTTCATGAAATGGGCATGTTACCAAGACATGAAAACAAGTGCACTATCATGTAATATTGAGTTCTTGAACGAGCTATGTCTAAAGTTTGTTCTAGTTGTCGACCAACACCAACATCAATACTTTTCAGATGGACGAAGAACACGACAATTGAAGAATTGATTTCCAAACTGAAGACCAGTGATATAGAAGTTAAATTCCATGCTACATCACTAATGCCATTCTTGCACAAGAAGACCTAAAGCACCACGGTATACCAATGCATTTTCTTCTTCCCAACTCAAAGCTAATTTCTTGTTGAAGTTAATAAAGTTTTCTTTGCCTATGTGGTCATCTTTGAAAGCCAACAATTTCCTCAGAATATCATTCATGTGACCACTACTATCACATCACGACTTCATCCCACTTCCTTCCTCCATAAGACCTCCATAACTTCCTTCTTCAACCCACTTCCTTCCTCCATAAGAAATCCATAAATTCCTGCTCCGCCCACTCCTGACCCACCCAATAAAGTAATTTGGATCACTTACAATGCCAAGCTACCTCTCTAGTTTCAATAGTTATTGAATAAATGGATCTTGTTTCTACCAATCCAATAAAGGTTTTTTTCACTATTTGCCCGCTACTAATCTTGTCTAGCACACCTCCTTCATTCCCAAATGTTTAACCATATGTTATGAATATTGCAGTATGTTTTCATCCTTAGTAGTACTTCACAGGTCCACTCTTGCTACAAAAGCAACAAGAATATTAAAGTTCTAAGGACAGTATTGGTACTGCTACACAAGAACCAGTACCAATAATCCTTATGGTTGTCACACAAGAACCAACTACAGGGGGGAGATCATAAAAGAGAAGAAATAGATGTTGTCACACAAGAACCAACACCTACCAACCCTGAGGTTGCCACACAAGAACCAACCTCAGAAATCTCTATCGTTACTACATAAGAACCAACAACAAAGAAATCAGTTGAAGGAATTCTCCAAGAGGAAGAGACTGTCGCCCCACAAGAACCTGTAGCAGAGTAAGTTTTTGCAGAAATGTTCTTTCCTCAAAGATTCATGAAGATATCTCAAAAATAGGAGGATATTTTTTTGATAGTCCTTGGTACAGAATCTCAAAGATGTTGCTCTTTTCCATGGGAACTTGTGAAGAACCTGCTATAGAAAATCATATGCTTGTTGCAAAGTTCATGGACTTCTTAGATAGGAACAGGTACACTTCTTCTTTCTCTTTGTTTATCAGATTCATTGAATACTTTATATTTGTATTTGGAAAACCACTTAAGCCTCTTTTCTTTTCTATCCCACTTCCTTACCATTTGTTATTTTTTCGAGGACGGAAAAAGTCTTCAATTTGGGGGAGAAGGGTACCATCACCTTTACCTTCTTGGACCAAGCCATCATTTGGCATGCCCATACCATCCCTATCCTTGTTCAACCTAAAACTTTCACTACTTGATCTAAACCATGACATCATCTTACTCCACTTCCACAATTTAAATCCATTCCAACACCTCCCTAAATGTCCTAAAATGAGAAGGACCATAAGTTGTTCAAGGAAGGACATTAGTGTTGCTACATCAAGCATCGATGCTGCTACACAAGAACCGGCATCAAGAAACCCTATTCAGAGAAAACACATTTGACACAATGATGTGCTTAGTTGTTGTGGTTTGTGTGGGCCCAACATCTCATCAAAGAGGTGTGGAGGCAGTTCTACTAAACAAATTGGCACTGGGCTAAGAAGAAGGCTTTCAAACTTTCCTTTATTTATATGTGCATGTTTTCTTCCAACATGAAAATTTGTGGATCTTTATTCACATTGGTTCTTATGAGTTAATAGTGGTCTTGAAAATGTCTTGGAATTATTGAAGTTAATCAACGTATTGAGTCTAGCCAACTCAATATGAAGAATAGTGGTTTTGTTAGAATTGGCTACTCTAACGAATCACAGGAGAGAGAATATGAAAAATCCAAGACAATGACTTGACAGTGACACTGAGGATCCAAAGTTGAAGATATAGATGAAGACACCAAATATGTAGACAATAGAAGGTCTTGGTGTTGTCACACAAGAACCAGCAACAGAAGCCAATGAAAAAAAGAAAAAGAAAACATTGGTGTTGTTCCACAAGAACCAACAACATAAAAATAAGTAGTTGATATGGACAAGCAGAAGAAATGAGCATGCTACCTTACAAGAATCATCAAGCAAAAATCAAGCTGAGACTCATTAGAGGATACACTACATATGGTCTGAGGATTGCAAAGCATTTCTTGCATGTTGTGTATATTTTACAAAGGCACTTGTGGGGTTGTGAAATTCATAATTCATAGGATGTTGTGCACCACATATAATGCCAATAGAGTATTTAAGAATCAATTATGCTACTATCCTCTTCATTGGCATCCACCACTACAAAGCTTAGAACATTCATGTTTCAAACCTCCTTTTGGCATGTTGTGCTCATAAATAGGCCATTTATTAGTTGTTATGGATCCATCAAGTTGATACAGATTGCCTCCTATAGGATGGCCCATGGTAGCTTAGACCAACACAAGTACTTTGGGCATATGCAGACCAACAAGTAGACCTAATTGACATCAAAGGCAACAGTATAGTCTTGTGTCCACTTACCCTATTTGCTTGTGCAAATTTGAAGGAGACCTCATGACTTGATCTATGCTTCGAAGGAGAGCCATTACAGTGAGCAAAAATTTGATTGGTATGCATTGGAAAACGAGGAGCATTATTCAGTGTGTGTCCCTATAACTTGGTTGTCATGAAGCAGCAGGGTTGCATGAGGACATGCAACATATAAAGTTTGGGGGAGATGATGAGCCACGAAATTACCATCATTTGACATCTTACTTTCCTTCCTTTTAACCCTTTATAATTTACATATAACCCCGTCTTATCCATTTTAATGTTCATATGCGGGATTTAGGCTCAAGGTGATTTTCCAATTTCATTTCTTAATATTTCTTTGGATTTCTGATTAACATTAGGGGAAGTAGCATGTTTTGTATTTACTTTTGAAGTGACAACTCGTGTGTAAACAAGTTGTTAAAGGATTTTTCTTTAAAGGTTCACATATTCTTCAAATCAGGGTCATTGCACATCCATTTCCACGGATTCAGAGTCATTAAATAATGATACAATTGTAGGTTTCTCATGTGTTCAAATCTGCTACATAATCATACCTGTAGAAGCCTGCTACATAATCAGACCTATGGTAGCTTGCTACAAAATCAAACATGTAGCAGCCTACTACATAATCAGACCTATGGAATCTTTCTACAAAATCAGGCATGTAGCAACTTAGAACCGCGTGTGATTATAAAGTGCAAGCATTCCATGTTTCCTTGGAAGATATATGAAGGATTTCACGAACAATGAAGGCATATCAACAAGGTAAATTAATGTGAATATCTTCAGCGTGGAAATATATCAGCAATATAATTAAAGGATTAAAATCAACATAAGGATATACAAAAAAGGGGCAAATTAATATACTTCTAGCATATGTCCACGAGCCTACAAGGTTGCAATACTCAGCATAAGGATACATTAAGGGAATCAATACCTTCAGCAAGGCAAAAAAAAATATCAGGAATAAGGGAACTAATACAAATCAACATACTCGGCATAAAAGATATATCATAAATAAAATTCCACCAATCAACACAAAAATATATCAGAAAAGGGAATTAATGCAAACACCTTCAACATATGTGTACAAGCCACAAAGTTCCATCACTCATCACATGATAATTCCCAGGATAGGATACGACACACTTGTATAAAACAGTTTAACTAATTTAGCCAAGGACCCGTGGAATCTGGGAGGGAGTTAATATTTTATTGGTTGATATGTAACAAGGAATTTCCAAGCCAATCAGCGGACAGTGGTAATTTGATTGTTAGAAAAAATAATAGGGACTGGTCGCTCCATATTTGGGCAACCAGATTCGCTCCTCTTATATAAATATATGTGTTCTCTCATAAGAGAGGGGGACGACTAGTACGAGTAATATCAGATTATGCTCGGATTGTTGTAAGTTTGTAAGAGCCGAGATCTCTAGTTCCAAATCTTAATATATATTGATGTTTATGCTTTGAGTATCAATTTTCTTGTGTACTTGTGGTGATTTAGAAGTCGTGAACACAGGCCTACATGTGGGACAGGGCCCACTCACAGGTATGGTTATGTGTTGTATATATATTTCAGTTATTGATTCTTAGATAGTTGCTAGTTTTATTTTTTAATTTAAGTTTGAATTAATTTGTTGTTGTTGTAGACCTAGGCTGTAGAATGGCCACAGGTTGCATAATGGCCACCTATGCCATGTTGCAGAATCACTAATAAATGTGTTAAGACTCATATTTATGCAGATTATTGATTTCCTTACCAGTTTTATTTGTGTTTATGATATATGTCAAATATGTGCTTGTATTTTCTAACCTATAACAGTGTTTGGATAATTATTAATGGAATTGTGGTTTGGAAATCATGTGATCTGCTAATCTAGTCTTGGCATTAGTATTAGTTTTATTTCTAGCATTTTGATGCATGAATTGAAGTAGGACAGATAGTTCCCTTTGCTTTGGTTTTGTGTGCTACAGAATCACTTTACCTGTAACCCCACTAGGTGAACATTGTGTCATTATCATTGGCTCTTATGTTATGACAGGCATTCAAAAATGCCACCAAGTGTTCATTAGTAGTGATTTTAATATTCCTAGAAAACTTGGGGAGATTCTCTTTGAATTTGGGAAGAGGATGAGTGGAAGGTGATAAATTTAGTGGAGAGGACACATGCTACGGAGTAGTGGTAGCATCTTCCTCAAATTGGAAGAGACCATACTTTTTAATAACCTTGGTGGGGTTTGTAGTTGAATGGACTGGAATTTTATGGCTATACAAACTGCCAATCACTGACGAGGCTGAAGGATGAGATGAAGAAGCACCTCCAATGCCTCCAGAACCACTGGAACCACCACTAGACACCATTTTTTGAATGAAAGGTAAGGGAGAGAAAGATGAACTGGAAACTTGATCTTTACTTCGTATACTTCTAGATTTTTCTTAATTAAGTTTTGGAATTGAGTTTTCTTCATAGAACTGGCTTGTTTCTACTTCAACATGTGAAGATCTCTTTACATCAGCTAGATTTGCATCCTTCTGAGTTGTTAGGTGGACTGGATTTGTATTAATTCATTTATCCACAATTGGGTTTTTTACATTTGAAGACTTCTCTAGTTCCATAGGTTCAGTGATTCCTTATTGATAAGTTGATCTAAATTTCCATGTAGTGTCTTCTTATCACTCTTTATCTTCTTAATCTGGGTGAGTAAACTTTGATTATGAACTTTTAGACGACAATTTTCTGCATCTTTGTCTATGACAATTTTGTCAAAATCTTTTTGGATCTCCATTATTGACTGTTGATTATCTCGAAGTATCATTTTTGAGATTTGATCAAGGTATTTTGATGTAGATACTAAATTTGACTTCATTGAGACATCATGTAATGTTATTTTTTTCTTCTTGTAGGAAAATATCAAAAACATTTTCTCGAAGTTTAATATTAAGCTACCCAACATCTCTAACCAAGTTAAACCAAGAATTATATCAATCTCTTTTTGATATATAGTTGTAACTTCGAATTTTGATATGAGTTTATAATCTTCAAGGTCAACTTTAAGCCCTTGATTTCGTATTTATTTCCAAAAACGCCTTTTGTTTCGATTACACTTGTTTTTGGAATTATTAATTGATTCGCCAAATCGACATTGATGTGATTTTTCTTCTTATTTGGACAAATGTGGATGCTAATTTCTTTTTCTTGAATATTTCCTCTAAATATCAATAATCCGATGCATTTATCTTGACAATTTTTGCTAGAAAATATTCCTTTAAACTCCGTTTTTTGTAATACTTTCATCAAAAGCTTATGTTTTTAAACTTTCGTTTTAAAAACTTTTAATATTCAAATAAAGTCTTTTTTAATTTAATAAAAGGTAATATTTTTTCTTCTTTACCTCTTTATAACTTTGATTGGAAATTCTATAACTTTGATTGGAAATTCACTTTTTAGTATATCACTTGAAATTTAAAACATCTTAAAGTATCCTTGAATAAAACTTAATAATAACTCTTTAAACTTGATCACTTCCCCTTTTCATTATTCTTAAAATCCTTTATAACCTTTTGTATTTTAATGAAAGGATAATTTTTCTTTAATATAAAAAAACACTTTTATCTCTTTTATAATATAAAGGCTTATAATTGAAGAAAATCTTTATTTTTCCTTTAATATTTTAATATTGTTATGTCTCAACTTATGTATTATGATTGAATAAGTTAGAGTAATACCCTTTATCAAATACTAAATATGCTCATGTATAACCCAAATTTTAGTTTATGTATAATCAACCTTTAGAAGAAGGGTCACACCATTTTTATTTGAAGAGATGTCGATGAACCAATCACAATACCCTCGCGACAATTAAAATATTTCACAAATTATAAGGTATGGATGACAACCATACGATACGAATTTCAATATGGAGGAGTAGCGACATGTGCACAACAAACAGTGATAGAACGAACTCGATGTACGACAGTGAATTTGTACGTGTTGCAAATTGTACGGATGACGAATTGTGCAGATGTTAATTGTTGCACCGCATGCGTACGGACGTACGGAATTCTTCTCAACAGAATTACTTGGCAATTGTACAAAATTTGGTTGTGTTGAATTAATTCAAGATTGTACGGGCTATTGCAGAGTACAGATGGCATCAGGCCTGGAATTTGACGGGCTGTAGCCCGTTTTTTACCTCTCAGTCCGTATTTGACACTAGCTAATAAAATTTACACGTCATCACTGATTGGCATGAGAATTGTCTACCTGTCAGTTTGACGTGTAACCACCTCCAATGCCCGTCAAAATCTCTAGTGGGTATACAGGCTAGGTAGTAGGGCTAGGTAGTAGGTACGACGTGGAAGGCTGCAGACTCGTCACTTGGAGGCTGGAGCGACTTGAACGATTTCGAATGGAGGGAGGAATCTATGCGCTTGACAACACGTGCAGCGTACAAGCTTAACTTCATTGAATAAAGACTAAGCCCATACCTTCATTGAATGAAGCTAAGCTTAACCTTATACCTTCATTGAATATACTCCATATCTTTACTGGACTCGTGGCTTAGTGTGGCTATCACTCCCAGTAAGCGTACACAAACTTTATGTTTACATTGAATATCGATGACCGTGGAACCGTCGAAGCAGTTGTATGAAATAAATTAATCAGCTACCCGCGCTTGCGTGTCACCACAATAAACACTAACCCATAAATTCTGATCAGACCGAATAAACACTGCTTAGTACCTACAGGCTACTACCTAGTCTCCTGTTTAATTGCTCATGTTTAATTGATTATTGAAAATTTGGATCTAGATCCGTCTTCACCGTTCGGACGCTGGAGCAGTGGAGCCTGGAGCGTTCGAGCTCCTCCTCGAACCAACATGTGAGGGAAAGTGATGGTTCGCAGGTTCCGCCCGCCGCAAAACGCAATGCGGCTCTACCCCATTCACCAGGCAAGATAAAGGGGAAAGTTTAGTTGAGCGGGGTGCTATTTGAGATAATAATATTAGGGGAATAGTTTAAATAAACCAGTCTTTTTAGTATTATCCGTTACGAACTCAGCCAGTTCCTTCCTTTCGCCTGGTATAACATCTTCCTTCTCGCCCGGTATAACATCTCTATTTCTGGTCACCCAGAAAGGCATGGAAACAAGGAGCTTGAAAGGCTCCTATAGATTCCCTTCCCGCCCGGCTACAGATTTGGTTAAGAGCGTGTCTTGAGGGGCTTTGCTTTTGGGTTGTTCCCCTCTTCCCTCCAGGCTCCGGGTGTTTTTCATAGTTGGCCGGTTTCACATTCTTGCCATATCCACCGGTTTCATTTCCTTGATTGCCAAAGCGGAACATTTATTTCCCGCACCCGCCAGCACTAAGGTGAAGTTGTGAACTACCTACCGCAGCTCTTCGGGTGTTATCCGATCTTGGTCAATCACTCTCGGAGTGGTTCTTTCTCTATTTCCCGGCTTCATCTGCGCTTCTGTTCGAGCTATGCCTTCCAAATCCAAGCTATCGGACGACTGGAGGCAGTTGTTGTTCCAGGGCCATAACCCGTTGGAGATCGAGATCTATATCCAGAAGCATCAGTAG
>ML797775.1:23733-40440 GCA_009831015.1 Picea engelmannii | reverse complement strand
ATACATGCTTGCATTACCTGCATCTATGACTGTACATAATGTGTTTCATGTTTCACTGCTTAAGAAATATGTACCTGATGATAATCATGTTATCGATTGGAATGTGATTCAGGTGGAACCAGAGGGTGTCCTGCAAGTGCATCATATGCGCATATTGGACAGGAAAAGCAAACAGCTCTGGAATCGATCTATAGAACTTGTAAAGGTCCAGTGGACCTAGTACGGTCCTGAGGATGCGACATGGGAGCATGAAGAGGTTATGCAGGCAGAGTACCCGCATCTTTTTGAAAATTTTGAAGGGCTTGCAGAGACAGTGTAAGTTGCACTGAGGACAGTGAAAAAATAAGGGGAGGGGGATTATAGTGTCCCCAAGGCCGAGCCCCGTTGTAAACCAAGTTCTGAAAGGAATTGTAATTAAGATTCATAGGCTGGTGAGCCAAGATTTTATAAGATGGAGGCTTATGTGTTTGACTAGGCCAGAGATCCTGAGTGTTGAAGGCCAGGAACCTGCTGTTGTAAATGTAATCAAGCAAAACAATTAATAAAATATAAACACCGCCATGTGCAGACCGACCACGGTGAATGAGTGAAGGGGGACTAAGCATCCACGGAGTGGGAAAGGAATTAGGGGCTGAAGGTGGGAAAAGGGGCTAAGTGTTGAGCCTAGGGGCTTAGCCTAGGGGGCTTAAGCCTGGGAATAATATTTTAATATTATACCAAAAAGACATGTGCAGTTGTGTTTTATCCTAAGTGTTGGCAAGGGAGGACGTACAAGGGTGATGCGTGTTGGTGGAACGCATGCAGTGCCATGGGTGACAAGTGTCGACCCTGACGCATGCGAATAAACGGCCAGGGTGAGCCGTGAGAAAGGTTCCTCTTCCTCCATTCAAACCGGGAACTGTCCTGAGCGTGAACCGTGTGACCTATGCAAGAGACCCTCGTGCAAATCTGTAAATCCTGTGTTCATTTTCTGAAAATCCCGGTTCATCCTCCCCGTTCTGCACCAGAGAGTCTGTGTAATTCCCTGCGGAAATTGCTTCTCACGCAATTCCGAAAATCAACACCGTGAGACCTTGCCGCCATTGCTGAGCTTGTTTGATAAGTCTAAGTCTGTATTCCCGGTTGACTGTAGTGTTCATGCAGATATGGATTGCGCATGAATTGTTGTCCAGTGCAGGTGGTAATTGAGCCTGTGTGTGATCTCTCTCTAGGTGAGGCAGGTGGATGTTGTTGGAAGAGGTTTCTTCCAGAGAGTGTCCAGCACCAGCTTCAGGCTCTGAGACTTCCTGATCTGACCTGTTGCTGAGACCCAGAGAGGGAGGTTAGCACCGATGGACTGTGCTTGTGAAGGTGTATACTCCCGGGTGGAACAGGCATGTGGGGAATGAGAGTCTGGTAGTAGTGGGCGTAAGATGGCATCCTGGGAAGAATCCTCCCAGATTCTAAGTGTTGTTTTCCCTGTAACCTCAGCCTAGCTAGGATTCCTTGCCTTGGGGTGGAGCTTAGTCCCAGCTCGGGGGTGACCCACTGTTGAGCTGATGAGCAGTATGGTCTAAGGCTGGGAGGTTCGTGGAAGGCCTGCACTTGGTTGGTGGAATCTACCATTGATAAAGATAAGTGTCTGTTTATGTTTTACTCATAGATTGCATGACTCTATTGCTTATGTTATCATGATTTCCGCTGTGTATATGATTTAGTATGAAATGCTATGGTTTGTAAATTATAGCAGTGAATAATATGTGTACTCTGAGCTTGAATGTGTTTATTTGCTTAAATTCATGTGGATTTAATAACACCTGTATAGAGTGGTGTTAAAGTTTCCTTTTCAGAGCGTTTAAACATAGTATCAGAGTGACGCAACGGGTGTGCTACAGTTGACTCATATATAAATTGTAAATGAGCATTTATTGTAATAAGTTAGTGATAGGATTGTCTTTATTGATATTTGAAAGCACTAGAATAGTTGGGAGGGAAGGCTCGAAAATCCCCTTCATGTATAAATCAATGTAATCTATGCTAAAAGAGGTTGTTGAAGTTTGTTGAAGTTTTTTGTTGAAATTTGTTGTTGAATAGAAGAAGAATACTCTCAAATTTCTTGAGAGACTGTAAATATATTTTTTGTTCTTTGTGTAATAGAATAGAACTTATGTTATTGTATTTATGTATCTATGTGTGTGTATGATAAATGTCTAAGGAATGAGTTTATGATTTTGTATATGTTTCAATTGTTTCTCTTCTAGTAATCTTCATGCAAGGAGTGCATAGTGCCAACGCAAGGTGTGTGGAGGCCATCTCCTTTTATGGGTTTAGAAGCTCAAGAGAGACAATGAAATTATGCACAAAGAAAGCGCAAGGAGTGCATAGGTGACTTTTCAAAGTCCCAAGCTCATGAGAGACAGTTAAATTCTGCACAGAGCAAGCGCAAGGAGAGTGTAGGTGACTTTCCAAAGTCCCAAGCTTAGGAGAGTTCACACAAGGGGTGCGCAGGCCCATAAAGTTTTGAGGGTCAAAATCTTAGGAGGGAAGTGCAAGTGTGCACAAGAGTTCAATTCATCAAAGTGAACAAAGCTCAGGAGAGAAAGTGTCTCAGAAGTTCCAAGTTGAGAGCTTAAGGACTAGAGAAATCCTCAAAAGAAGGAACGGACGGTTGAGATCAGGTTACATCAAGCCAAATTAATCATAGTTGTATATCAGGATAGTTCATTCGGGGTGTGAGTCATCATGGAGGTATTAAGGCTCTGAATCCCCGAGAGTCATTAGATCAGGAGATCTCACCCTAGTTGTTCATCAGTGTGAACATTTTAGGGTATTTTTTGTGTCGTGGAGTTATTACAACCCTGAATACCGAGAGTCATTGATCATTGCGGATCAATCGTAGTCATCCATCGATGTGGGTCATTCGAGGTATTGAAGCGTCATTGGGTTATACGACCCCAAACTCCAAGAACCGTTGATCTGGGGAGTTCCATATCTAATCACAGTCGTCGGTCAGAGCTTTGAGGGGTTTCCCAGAGATCAAATCATGGCCATCAGTCGGGGAGTACCATAACCCATCTTAATCGTTAATCGGAGGAGCAGAGTGTGTAGGATTTTTAGCATCCCGAACAGCAAGGACTGGTGAATTGGGAGATTCCAAATTGAGCAAGGATCGTTGATTCTCAAGGCCAAAGAAAACAGTGATATTCGTCTAATCACGGACGAAGAGAATATGACCGTTGAAAGGTCAAAACAAGCAGAACGACGGGGTAAGACCCACAGGTGCTGGTTAGATTTCTTTATGACCAGATTTTGTCAGTTGCATTTCGGGGTGAATTAAGGTGTGTGTTTTTGTAAACACCGACAAGGAAAATCTGATAGTGCCTTTTCGTTAAGCGTCTGGTCATACCCACGGTCACGTGGACAATCTCGTCTGCAGTTGAAGGGGACCCTCGTGGATTTGAAAATTTGTACCTATAGAATTGGAAGGGCATGTGGCGAGACAAAGGAGACCAAGGGGTCTGCATGAGATCTCGAGATGGCCAATCCTACTCCTGTGTAGCAGAAGTTTGATCCTAGACCAGTAGGTTGCACGAGCGTCGCAGGGCGTTTGCATAAATGGTCCCACCACCCCCACCTCCAGTTCAAGAATTTATTCCAAAACCAACATAGGCAGAAGACATTCAGTTGAAAATAGATGTCTCGACCATGGTTGGAAAAATGAATATGACAGTCCCAATGACAGTGACAGAAATGTGCAAAATACCTTCTGTTAGAAAACAAGTGTTGAAGTAGTTGAAAGTCCCACCCGAGGCAGAATACCCTCTGGTAATCATGAGCACCATGTACCTTGGATGGAAAAATGATCCTAACCCTCCCTTCTACCTTTCTTTGGGGATGAATAATCGTGTCTTGCAAAATTTCCTACTAGATTCTGGGGCCTCAGAAAATGTGATGTCCTTAGAGGTTATGAAGCAGCTTGGCCTCAAGACGGCTAGAACTTATGGAAATGTTTGTGGTATCGATTCCAAGAAGGTCAAGGTTTACGGTCGCGTAGAAGATGCGAAGCTATATTTGGTGGATTTTCCTCACATTAGCATCCTCATGAATATAGTGGTGATCGATGTTCTAGATGCTTGGGGCATGTTATTATCAAGGATTTGGGCCGCGACTCTTGGAGGATTCCTTAGCATGTACCTCACTCATGGTTATATCCCCATCGAAGATGGTACCTTTGAGGTTCTCTACAACCGACGAGCGGTCAAGGAATATGTGATAGAGTGGGGCCATCCTAATCGCATCAATGAGAATGAGTTTGATGAAGGTCCACTACCCATTGAATATTATCCTCACGATCTACCTTTCATGAAAGAGGATTGTATAGATACACTGCTTCCAAGAACCCAAGAATATAAGAAGAATTTATCAATTTAAAGGGAAGGAACAAGGGTCCATCCATATATTAAAGAAAGAAGGAGATAAAAGGGAAAAAGAACGTGAAAAGGCTATTAAATATGCAGTCAACACAAAGCCACCTTATGATCCCTACATCGAAGAATATACCTTACACCAACTATAGTGAAGAAATTCTTGCATTCATGTGGGATAAGAGGAAGGGAAAGCCCAAATATGATCAAAGGAATAACAACTATTGGCTTGGCCCTTACATCATCAAGAAGAAGTCTGAGAAAGAAAAGTACTATTTGTTATCCATGGATGGGAAAAATATGCCATTACCAATGGATGGGTCTCTTCTCTGACCCAACATTCAAGGTACTTGACTTCTTCAAGGCCCAGGCCCTAGGTAAGTAGGTAAGTCATCTTGATTTCCTGCATTTGCATCTTGATTGCTCATGGTAGTTTAGTTTCATTTCATTTTTTATTTTCATTTTTCTCTACTTGCATTATTGATTTACATGTTTCTCTTTCATCATATTATATGAAAAATACAAAATTTTATTTTCTAGAATTAGTTGTCAATTTTGGATTCTTGATTTTTACTATATGAACCAAGGGTCAGTGAACCACCCTATATTTTACATTTTGATGTTTCATTGTAGGCACACGTCTAACCAGGAGATGTTGAGGTTCTCATGCACTCTACAGAGAGTACATGTCCCCGAGTAGGAGCCAGATGTTATTCCCAATTTCTAGGGATAACTAAGGAGATGATGTCTCAATGCCCTTAGGTTGCAGACATGGAGTACCGAGAGATAGATGACTAAAAGTATCCACATGCATAGACAGAGAACCACCTCACCACCGCACATCCTCGATTCATCACGATGGCATTCACCACATCAGCTTGCTTCTGGAAGACGATGGGTCTTGCTCCATGAGGTACAAGTCAGGTATTGTGGTAAGTGTCACTCTAATACTCAAGGCCATTTGAATATGTTGCATTAAAAGTTTCTTTTGATTATAGAACTTATGCTTGGAAATTATGCTCTTTGCCATGTTTCACCTTGGTGGTTGACATTGTTCCCTAGTAAGTGGTCACCCTTTGGGATGGATTTTCTACTGGGAGGTCCCCTTGACGACTCATTATATCATTCCCGATCATACTTATCACTTTTCACACTTCACCCATTTTCATCTCCTTATCTTTTGGGATTTTTGGGTGTATTGACCCAAGAAGGGATTGTACCTCTTTTCGTGGGAAGAGGGGGTTGAAGGCCCAAAGGGAATGTAGGTGGAAAAAGATAAAATCCAAAACTATGACCTTTCGGATGCTCTCCCAAAGAGGTCTTGAGAACAATGAAACGTTTCTCCTAAAAATTCAAATATCTGCAAGAAACAATTTCATATTATATAAACACCCCACTTTTTGAGGGACCTACATAAGTGTGTTACAACCTTTGATTTACCCCTATGGCACTATGTGTACCTCTCCCTTCAAGTGAAATTGTGGTACTACCCCAAAGATTTATATTACTCATTGGGAGTACCCAATTGTTCTGGAATTTAATTAATTAATGGAAAATGAATGGGCTTGGAAAAAGGATGCATTGAAAACGAAGGTGCAGCACACCCTCTACAAAAGAAAACATAAAAGAGACAATACGAACCCTTGTATGCCATGAACCCCATGACCAAAATACTTACCCCTCATCCACTTCATCTTCTCCACATGACTTAGAAAGGGTCCACCTAGGAAAGACTCCTTGACTTAAGGAATGACTCACCCAATAGGTCACCTTGTCAACCCTCCCATACCTAAACTTGGAAAATTGCATAGGGTCTTTGAGTATTTTTTTAATTTGATAAGGTAGTTTTGATGCACATGTTTAGGTGTCTCTTTAATTAAATGATATTTTACTTGCCATGATACATTTGACTTGAGATCCTTGGAGGGCTCACTTGTATGTCTTTGCAGGACCTTGTTGATGGACGTTTTGGAGGGACAAGCCCAGCGTGGGCCTTTATTGGGGCAAGAATCCCATAGGTTGGATGCAATGACCCAAACATTGGGGTAGCCAGAGCTTGAACATTTCCTTTGGAGGAAAAAGAAGAGACTTTGGACAATGAGACCTAGCCCATCTTAGCCCAATGTTTGGCATTTAAAGGTCAAAACTTCATCTTGAGGGCTTGACGTCACCCTAGGGCTAGGGTTTTGATGGTGGTGGTGATATTTGAAGATGGTTTGGAATCATTGATGGATAAGGAAGACACATTGCATGGCGACACATGGCATTTGGAGGCCTAGTGATCCCTTCAACAACTCAACGACTTCCATAAAGTTCCAAAATGTCATCCCTCTAGGGTGTGAAGTCATATTTCTAGGGTTTCTTAATGTGTAAATTCAAATTAAAGTTGTAAAGGGGAAAGAATAAGGGGGATGGCCCCCGTATTTTTTAGTTTACCCTAATTTTATGTGGACAAACAAATTTTAGAGGTCTTCTATAAATAAAGACCAAAATCATTTCATTTTATCATGGCTCTCTCATTAGAAAAGACTACTTGGATGAAATTTGTGCCCTACTTGGGAATTTTTGGACTATCTCTCTCTCGTGCAACATGCTTGGATGCTTTTTATGGTATATTTTGAAACTAAGGTGGTGCACACCTCTTGGAGACTTCTTCTTTTTCATGTGTAAGGAAATTGCTTGGTAAACTAGGGTTTTGTTCTTGCTATCTTATGGAATTAGTAAGAGAATTTTTGCACTTGTTTGTATTTTCTTCTTGTTTCACTAGTATTCTTACCTAATCCCTTGGTGGAGTATAAGGGCATACACCCTCCACCAAGGTCCATCTTATTTTCAATTTGATAAGTCGTTTCTACAAGTTTACTAGGAGGACTAAAAGGGCTTACACCCTCCTAGACTTACCTTTGTTGGTATTGCATGCTCTAGGAAGTAGAAGGGCATACACCCCTAGAGATATTGTGGATCCAAACCTTATAAACAAGATTCCATTTACCCAATATATTAAAGGCACTAATCTTATAATTACATTGGAGAAACAAAATAGTTGCATTGGATAAGGTGTTTTGTTGAGATATTTCAATTGTCTAAAGTTGGATCAATTTTTACATGTTTTTAGCATGCTTGAGCCACTAGGGTGTCTAGCTTAGCCAAGTACATCTTAAATTTGTTATAATTTTATGCTACAGCCATTAGGGCTACAACAAACTCATTGAAATTTCTTTCTCTTACTCATTATTCAACCGTCAGAAATTGTTAAGACGCTGACATATTAATATACTTGGGTGGTTTACTTGTGACTTTTGGTGGTTGAATCTTGTTGTTGTAGAAATTGTTTGCTACGTCCATAAGGCTGCCTGAATACTTTGCTTATAACTTCATCTACCAGCCCTAATTCACCATCAAACTTCATGCTTGAGTATTGGAAAGTTACGTATTGTTTTAGTACTTCATTGTCCAATAACTATTTGGTAATTTTGATGGTTTAA
This sequence comes from Picea engelmannii, assembly GCA_009831015.1. Lineage (NCBI taxonomy): Eukaryota > Viridiplantae > Streptophyta > Pinopsida > Pinales > Pinaceae > Picea > Picea engelmannii. Next base: position 32,552 of record ML797775.1, on the reverse strand, counting down.
TATGCAATAACTAGCTCTTATTCTTGTTGATATATATTTTTGTTACTGCTGCAATATAGGACAGCAAGCTTCTCTTGCTTGTCCACTTGATTTTTTGGCTTGTATCTCGATTGTTTGTCTTGTCTCTGGTTGTTTGTCTTGTCTCTAGCAGGTGTAACACTTTTGTGCAAGTACTCAAGTCATTTTCTACCATTTACCATCATTAAGACTCATTTCCAAGCCCTCACACTTCTTTCATCATTGACCTAAGGGGTTTCTCTCAAAATATCTTCATCCTTCGTCTCAATCCCCCTAGCGTCATCTAGGATTCCCCCCTTGAGGTGGTTTTATTATCTCTAAAGTGAGGGGAGAACCTATATAAGGTGACAGTGGGTAGGTATTCCCATACTTGTATCACCTTTGTAGATTGGGTCGGGCTTTTACAAACCTACAATTTGTGCGATAACACGGCCCTCTAAACTCGGCCTGTAAGGCCCCTGCAACTCGGCATGTACGGTTTTTTTTTATGTCCCAGCTCGGCCTCTTTTGGATAATGTTGTACGGCCTACAAATCAGCCTCTCTTGTTGTTGATGTACGACCTACACTAGGCCCTCTCTCTCTACTGCCAAGTTTCCCTCTTCCTCAACCAAATCTCCCTCTTCAGTTTTCTGAATGTGTGTCATCACCCTTCACCTCAGGTCCTCTTCATCTTTTTCACTTTACTCTATTTCGCCTTTCATGAACTTTCTAGAAGAGTCAAGAAAGTTCATTAAGTGAAAAATTAAAGTTAAAACTTAGTAAATCTGAGTAATAAAGCCAATAAAAATTAAATGATATTTTTTTATGCTTTTCCTAAGTCAAACTTAGAATAAAATAAAAAATGTTGATATGGGTATTAATTAATTGTCTTCAGCATGCCTAGAGACTTAGACCTATACTGAAACACCTTCCAAGATACAAATTTAATACTCCCTCTTAGCAAGGAAGGTGTTCTGCACCACCCCCAACTTGTCCCTGAAGAAGACAAACTTTCCTTTCATCAAGACCTTTGTGAGAATGTATGCTACCTACTCACCTGTAGGTACATACTGTAGCTTCACCATCCCTTTCTGAACAAAGTCCCTAATGAAATTAAATATGATCTCAATGTGTTTTAATCTGTCATGGAACACTATATTTTCAAAAAGGTTGATGCAACCCTGAATGTCACAATGTATGACAATCGTCTCCATTCCCTAGCCAAACAATCCCATGAGTATCTTTTGAAGCCAAATGGCCTCACATGTTTTTAATATGGATACCATGTACTCTACCTTAGCACAGCTCAATGCTACTGAATTTTGTTTCATGTTGAACTAAGAAATAACTCATGATCCCAAGTTGAAACAACACCATGAAGTGATTTTTCTTTCAATTGTGTTGCCTGCCTAGTCTACATCTGTATATCCCATCAACTTCACTCCATATCCCTAGATGTAACTCAATCCATACTCAATTGTGCCAAGAAAATACCTCAAGACATGTTTTTTTTCCACCCAAAGTACTCTCCTCGACTCAACCATGAACTAATTAAGTGTGTGAACTGCAAAGCATATATTTTGTCTAGCGTTGACCAGATACATAAGAGAGTCAATCAATTGTATGTATAAGGTGGGGTCCACTGCCTCCGATCTAGAAACATCAATCTCCTTCCAGTTGGTCACCATGGTGTAGACATAGGCCTGCAGTCCTGCGTCCCAAACCGCTCCAAAATATCCACTTCATACTTCCCCTGTCTAAGGAAAGTATAATCATATTGTTGCCACACCTCTAACCCCAGAAAGTAGTGCATCAATCCCAAATCATTCATCTCGTACTCTGAATCAAGATCCCTCTTACATTCTTCTATCAGCTTCTCTAAACCTGTGAGAAACAGGTCATCCACATACAAAAAAAGAATGAGTAGATCACCTCCAACATTGATGTAGTAGAGGTTTGAGTCTTCCTCACTCTTGTTGAAGCCCATCCCCTGCAAGTAGTTGTATATCCTCGAATACCATGCCTTGGGAGCCTTCTTGAATCCATACAAGGCTCTCTTCAATCTACACATGTGGGAATCCATCCCCTGCACCTCAAAACCCTCTAGTTGTTCAATATACACCTCTTCCTCAATGATGTCATTAAGGAAGGTTGTCTTCACGTCCATATGGTGGATCTTCCACCCCTTCTAATCTGCAATAGAGATGATGGACCTAATTGAAGTGTACATGTCTACTAGGGTGAATGTCTCATCGTAATCAACTCCCCCTTTTTGAGAGAAACCCTTTGAACTTCTCTACACTACCATCTACGACGTGCTCGATCTTGTAGATTCAGTTTGATTCTATCATGGATTTTCCCTACAGTCGTGCATGCACAACCTCCCATACATCATTATTCATGATGGAAGCATACTCTTACACCATGGAATCTCGCCAAACCTGTTGTTGTGATGCCTCTTGCAAGCCAAAAGGCTCGATCTCTAACAATTGTCTCATCAGAGCCATGTAGCTGGAAAATATTTGTGGTGCTCTACTCTCCCTGACAAAATTCCTAGGAGCACCCACATACTCATGATCCTCTCTCAAGGTCTTCTCAACCCATTTGGTATTTCTCCTCTTGGATGATGAAGGAGTATCTTGTACTATTGGAGCCTCCTGCTCCTCATCTTGCTCTAAAGTCTAAGCATCTGTACATGTACCTATACTTGTGTTAAAATTTTGGTATGATCATTTAACCATAGACAATGTCACATCATTGTCACCCAACCATAGGCATTCACATATGCCACCCTCAAGCACACTAACCTTTACTTACAATAATTTCGGCAAGCCTACTCCAGAACCAACAGATAAACCCTAGCCACAACTGCTATAGCAGCAACACAATAACCATATAATAAGAATGTACTTTTTCTCCAAGAGAAGTGCACAAGAGAAATACTCACGATTGTTACACTAATATTCCAGACTTGCACCCCTTCCAGTTGTAGTTTTTTCTCCCAAACTTGTGCACTTCTAGCTGTAACTACAGTCTTCTAGAATTGTGCACTTGCTTAGTGAGTGTGTACAAATGAACTAGGAAACTGTACAGTTGACTGGTCCTGACTTCTCCTTCTAGATGTGTCATTTACTTTAATATTATTTCTCTTGAGTCTGACTTCTCTCCTAGGGTTTTCTAACATTTGTTTAATGGTTCACTTGCTTTCAGAATATTCTATTCTAAGTCAAAGGTTACACATGGAGATTAATACCTCCCGCAGCTACCAAAACATCAACACTCCCTCTTAACTAGGGAGGTATTAACTAAGATGTTTTTCATGTAGTGGTCTCAAACACATCCATCCATCTCACATGGCATGGGAAAGACTCAAATGGTCTTGTGGACCAGTCTATAAGTAGCATCACCATAACCACATAGGCTATCTCATGATCAAACAAATCATGACTCAACTAATATGGCCACACAGCCATCTCATGATCAAACAGATCATGTAACAAGTAGCATAGCCATACAGGTTATCTCATGATCAAACAGATCATGTCACAATATCACCATCATAGTCGCACAGGCTCTGTAATATGCAGTTGAGCTAGTTTACACAGAACTGCGCTACTACCCAATCCAAGCAGAGTCTAGGCAACTACAACTTGCTAACTCATACAGAATCTAGCATCTAGTTCATAAATAACTAGTAACTCATCATCTCACACGAAATCTGACATATAGTTCATAAATAACTAGTAACGCTCCAGCTCACACATAATATGGCATCTAGTTCATAAAGTAGCTCGTCAACTCACACAGAATCTGACATCTAGTTCATAAAGAACTTGTAACATCTAGATGGCACACCAGGAAACCGGTCCACGATGACCAGGCATCTAATCACAAGGATTAGGTGATGGAGTGCGCACACACTACCCATCTAGCATGAGGCTAGGAAACACCTCCAACCACACATGTTGGCCCACTAGCTTGAAAAGTTGGGTAACTCATCAGCCTTGAAGGCCCGGCATCTACTGACCTTGTGTGAGGTCATGATGATTGGGGCCACAGTCAGTAACATGTGTACCAAACTATTTCATTGTAGTAGGAATATCTCAGCGTACCAGACCATTTCACTGGAGTATCTCTCTGCGTACCAGACTATTTCAATAGAGTAGTAGTAACTCGACGTACCAGACTATTTCACTGGAGTATCCCTCTGCGTACCAAACTATTTCACTAGAGTAGAAGTAACTCAACGTACCAGAATATTTCACTGGAGTAGCCCTCTGCGTAATAGACTATTTCATTGGAGTAGTAGAAACTCGACATACCATACAATTTCACTAGAGTATCTCTTTGCGTACTAGACTATTTGACTGGAGTAGAAATAACTCAGCGCACCAGACTATTTCACTAGAGTAGTCGTACACATCACCCTGAATGGTGCCACAGTCTATGCTTGATCATGAATCACTTGATTTCCACTCTATGCCACACTACTACATGGAGTCTCATATGTAATCCATCACACTTCTATAGCACTTCCCACTACTTGGCGAACACAACACTTCATGTTGTGTGGGGAAAACCTCCCGCTACCTGGGTAACACAACACTTCCCGCTACCTGGGGAAGTCCTTTTGAACCTCTCCAAGCTTGTCTTGAAGTACTCAAACTTCACCCTTGACAGAGGCTTGGTAAACACATCTGTTATCTACTCATCTGTAGCGACATACTGTAGCTTCACTGCTCCCTTATACACCATATCTCTAATATAATGGTACCTGATCTCGATATGCTTGAAAAACATTGGGTTCTCTATAAACACCACACAACTTTGGTTATCACACCATATACAAATCACCTTTAACTCGAGATCAAACAATCATGTAAGCAGCTTCTGAAGCCACATTGCTTCACTTCTAGCTAAACAGGTTGTTATATATTATGCCTCAGTCTTACTGAGTGCCTCACTAGTCTGCTTCCTATTGAACCATGATATCATAGTTGATCCCATATTGAAGCAACATCCAAATATACTCTTTCGGTCTGCAACACTACCGGACCAATCTAAATCAGTAAAGCCTTCCAGGATTATCTCACGATCTAGAGCATATCTAAGTCCATAATCAATTGTACCCTTCAGGTACCTCATCACATGTTTTGTTGCAATCAAGTGAACACATCTCGACTCAACCATATACTGAATCAATGTGTTCACCGCAAAACATATACATGGCCTTGTGTTCGTTAAGTACATCAATGAACCAATCATCTGTCTATACATGGTAGCATCCACTACTATCCCTAAAGATGTATCACTCAATAACTTTATATTCGTCACCATCAGTGTAGGCATGGCTTTACAATCCATCATTCCAAATATCTTTAGAATCTCTACAGTATATTTTCCTTGGCATAGGAAAATCTCATCCGGTTTCTTCCACACCTCTAGACCCAAGAAATAATGCATCATACCCATGTCTTTCATCTTGAATTTTGTAGCAAGCTTCCTCTTACTTTCAGTGATGAGCTTCTTGTCTCCTGTTAGAAACAGGGCATTCATGCATAATAGTAATATCATTGTTCCATCATTCACAACCTTGTAGTAAACATTGGAATCTTCTTTATTCTTGGTAAAGCCCAAGCTCATCAGGAAATTGTTTGATCTTGCATATCATGCCTTGGGTGCCTGCTTAGGCCCATACGAAGCTTTCTTCAATCTACAAACATGAGACTCCTCATGTATATTGTGGTTTCTCTATGTATACTTCTTCTGACTACTGGAGAAAGAGTCATGTCATGATCTTCTCCCTCTTGTTGGGATAATCCTTTGGCCACAAGTCAGGATTTGTACATCTCTATGCTGCCATCAACAACATGTTTGATCTTGTATATCGATTTGGAATTCACAAGAAAAAATCCATATCCAAGTCCTTCTGATTGGCTTCCTCCTATGTCACTAAAACAAGGGAATCCTCTCAAGATATCTCACATCTCCTAGAAGTCTCTCAAGCTACGATCTAGCCTCTTCAACCCATGGAATATGTTTGTCAGTCTTGGAAGAAGTCTCTCTCTCCCATCTGAATCTAAGGAGGAATACTTTCTGAATGAAAGTCTCTAAGCCACTGACTCTCTATGAGATCAAGCTCACTCTGAATCTCCATGCTCCCTCTGAATCTTGACTCCCTTTGAGTCTATATAATCTTTGGATCCATTTTCTCCCTTTGTATGTTATGATCTCCTCTAAAGTATAATCTCCTATGAATGGTCATAGGGAAGTTTCTCCTCCCTTCTGGATCGTGATGGATTACTCCCTCTGAACTCTAGCTCCTTCTAGGCCGGTACTTGGTGGGGTCTCCTACCTCACCACTGGTGGAGCCATCTTCTCCTTATGATATGGATCATCAATGCTATATATATTTGCATCCTGCAAAGTGTCATGAGACCATGTTGGTCTCTTCTTGGTTATTGCAACAATTATGGGTAGGCCCTTTTGGCTCTACTAACTCTTCCTGATGATATGAAGAGTGATCAACTAAACTAGAGGGATCTGTTCAATCATCTTTGGAGATTTATGCTCCTTATAATCAATTTCCATATGAGATACTCTATATCTCGCAAAACTACCCTTCTTGCCAGAATATTTTAACTTTGTCATATTTTTCTTCGGTACATGGATGTATACAGTCATGTATACAACTTCTTATATGGATAGTCTTCTCCATGTCTCAAACTAGAGACTATGTAATATGTTTCCTCTTACAACCGTCACTATAAATTACCTTAGAGTTATCACATGTGACATGCCAACAACAAGGGAAAACAATAGACAAGAATAATACTCTTATAATAATAAAAACAATAATGAGAACAATCACCATGGTAGCTCCTTCTCAGAGTTATCACTTGTGACCTTCCTAGAACAAGAGCCAAAATAATAATGAAATAATAAGAAATAGGAAAAACAATATTTCCATGGTAACCTCCATGGAATTTACAAGATAACCTTCATGAGACAAGAGCAACAAGAGAAAAAGTATTTCCAATATAATAGCATTTTCATAAGAACATATATATGTTAACAAGAATAAAAGACAATTTCATGGCAATCAACATATCATTACTAAGGTGACCTACTTGGAAGCAAAACAAAAAGTATCTCCTAGAGGAGAAGTTAGTTCATCTTGCAAACAAGTAAAATAAGCATTTATATCAAGAGTACTCACATGCTACCAAGTATTCATTGTATCTAGCAGTGATATAACCTTTCAAGGATTATTGTCACAACTATAGTGTTTACTTGTAATGTAGCAATTATCAAACTTGATATGTGCAAATTGGAAGCTTATCAATTTAATCAATCAAACCTGGAACCTGGAATCTTATCTTCAAGAATGAGTGTTGTTGTTTTTCTTCTAAGTCTCCTTCACTCAAGATGAAAAGTATTCTCTCCAACGTGTCCCCTGTTCTAATATAATATGTTTTCTTGACATAAATCTGAGTTAGGGAATATAATGCAAGTAAACTCGAAAATCTCAACCTTAATCAACCTAATGCTTTGACTAGAGTCAACTTATAACTTTAAATTTGACCAAAGGTTAGTATGATAGTCATAACTTCAATAGATCAAAATACAACTATATTTTCATAAGATCACAATAATTTCATAACAGCTAGAGGTATATCAAAACAATCAAACCTAGAGTGTGTTGTTCCTCTGAATGTGTTACATATGAGATCTCTCTAGATCTACGATTGTTACTTGGAAAAAAGATCCCTTCTTCTACAAACACCCTCAATATTAGTGATACAATTTAAACACATACAAGTACTTACCTCCTGTTATCGCTCAGTTTGTAGTCTAGGTCAGGTAGCTTAAAGGTAAAGGTCAAACTGGCGTAACAGGAGCTTCCCCACCCACTGTCACCTCGATGGGGGGCTCTTTCTATTCAAGGTGGCTAATCCCAAGGGAGACGTCCCTAGGTAATCTGGGGTGTTGAAAGGAAAAGGGTCAAGGGATTTAGGCTCAAAGTTTAAAGTAGGTTTTCCTTTCACAGATTACCGCCAAGAAAGATAGTCAAGAAGAAATTGAACCACAGAATAGGCACCTGTTTGCGAGACAAGGCAACAATAAAGCTAAAATGTGCAACAGTGGTTAGTGCTTCATAAATTAATGACTATCAACAATTAATATATTTGAGCATAAATGGCAGTAATTATTGACGAAGTCAATGATTGCAAAAAATGACTATGGCATATACTATTACTTCTCAATAAAAATTGGGAATGATATAGCATCAATATAGATAATCAACCCTTGAATTAACACAACGCTTTAGATATCATTAAATGCTCACATATGATAGGCTTGCTGCATCACTATGCTAAGGGTGACGTCAGCCTAGTTCTAGGGTTAGTTTGATAGGCAAAGAGGTGGACGTTTTGCAAATTAGCCAATGAAAATAATCAACACTTCAATGCTTATTTTTAGATGACCAAGCCACAACGTTTTATATCAAGCTTGAGTTCAAGAAAGGCATGACGTCATCCTAGGTCTAGGGTTAGTGAGACGTTAGGGTTAGTTAGGGTTTGAAATTTAATAAGTTTAAAAGGTTTGTTTTGACACAAGAGACTCAACGTTGGAGTTCTAGACTAGTGCCTTAGGATATAATGGAGTCAAGGAGTAAGGCTAAAGTCTTGGGAGAATCTAAATTTAAGGACAAGAGAGTTAGGCTTTCTAGTGCTGCAATGGCAGGGCCACAAAGTCAAAACCCTAAGGGGAGGAGGCTCATTCCGGTGTTGCTTAAGCAAGGCCTCATGCTCCTCCC
>ML797774.1:302517-320520 GCA_009831015.1 Picea engelmannii | reverse complement strand
TGATATTATTGAAACGCTTGAACCTTATCCTTAGTACAACGATTTTATCTTTAGTAAACATAACGATATGGTTACCTTATTTTAAGGCTGGTATAACGTTGTTCTTGATAAACCTAATTGTGGTTCGCTTAAACACTGTTAAAATTGGGTGTTCGTTGTCGGAGTCCTTATCACGCGCCTTCCATAAGGGGGCGCATTTGTTCTTCTTGTTTATTGGTACTTGATAGTATTTAGCGGGTCGATTGGTCGGTTGTGTCGGTGGGATGTAGACACCTCCATGTTCCACAGAACAGTCGCTATCCCTGAGACCTTAAATGGTTAAAGACGATGGGAAACCGGGCTTGAGCATTGCTTATGTGTCTTGGAGGTCCTAACCTTGCAGGGTAGGACGGGCGGGAGGTCAGTCGTGTATAGTGGTCAGTTTTACTTTTTGCTGAGTGTCTGCGTTGTGCACCTCTGCCTATGGTTGTGTTGTGATGGTTCTCGTTGAGGCGTTCAGCTTTCTTGTGTTGAACCTCGTGTTGAGTCTTGTTGTTAGTCGAGTGGCATCGCACAATTTATTATGTTGCTACTTCTACACGCGTGCACACACACACAAAAAAAAAATTGCACCTGTTACTAGAATGGTTGTCGTAACGACTCGGTTCGTTACACACCTCAAGTAGAATACTAACTTTCATTAAGTTTTTTTTATTCATTATCATTCTTTCCTTTGATAATATTAATAGTGTAAGGGAACCCTTTCCTAAGATACACTTCAATTGGAATATCAAGCATAAGGAAGTGTTATTTGAGCTGTACTCAGTCTCTACCTAAAAGATAATCCTAAGCTTCAAGAAGATTCAACTCACCATTCCTAGGTCCCCTCAATGTGAATATCAGGCGTGAAGAAGGGTTGAGCATCCCTTCTTAAGAACCCCCCTCGATGAGAATGCAACACCTAAAGAAGGGTTGGCCAAGAGTTATCCATGCTTCCTTTTGATGAAAAGTAATTGTTATTTCATTTATGCAAGTGTGATTACATTTTACAAAGCATGAATCAATTTTGCAATCTAGTTATAAACTATGACTTTTATTTCTACCCTAACAATGCATTTTCCTTCTACATTATGCTATAGATCCATATTTTCAGTGGTTGTAGAACCCTATTTTCTGAAGTTTTTTTTTCAACATGATCATGATCCATGTTTTTAGTTGGCTACAATGCCTTATTTTCCAAAGTGTTTTTAGCATGCTACGGATCCTATTTGAATTGTTACAAAACCTTACTTTTTGAAATAGGATTCTAATTAGGATTTCATTATAGGATTCCCCCCACTTTCACTAATTCACCTTACCCACATGGAATATGTTATTTATAATATACAATGTTTAATAAAAGTAGACTATTTAAATTTGACAATGCTTCAAAGGAAATACACAATCCACAAATAAAATGCCTTATCTATTTTATTTTATAACAGATTAAAAAAATCGATTATATGTTAACCCCCAAACTATATAATATTCCACCTCGTTTGGTGATTAGTTTTATGATTCTTCCATTTTTTTAAGCAAATTTAGAAGGGAATTGGACCCTTTTGAGATCCCAAACCATAAGAGTTTCAATTGGAACCAACTCACTTTATTAAATAAGCTTTATTACATATCCAACTCAAATTGGTCCCCAACTTCATCCAATTCAATATCTAACTCATCAAGGTAATAATTTGTATCTAACCATTCAAAAACATAGAAACAATTGTCCATAACTACATTGGGATCTCTAGCACTAAGTTGCACCAAGTCATCATGAATATAATCACAATCAACTTTGATACATAGGATGTGATATCATCTTGAGCCAATATGATCGACAAGAATGCCATTTTATGTTATCATGGAAAACATGGATTAATTTCCACACCATTTTGTTCCAAACCATTTCCACCATGGTCAATATGACATTAATCCCTATCACTTCTCACGTCCTTGTCACTATACTTCGAGATAATGACATCATCATTACATATCTTACCCACTACCATTCTTTCTAAATCAAGGTAGTCATTTCCATATCCACCACCTTCTTTGACATTCCTTGGCATTTCACATGTGTTATTATCACTAAAATGTTATCCCAAGAAAGTATCTATCATCTCTTCTACTAATGATCATTTAGAGTCTCTTCTATAACCATGGGAGCCTCAGTTGTGTGCCATGATCCAAGAGGAACTAGTATTTTGCAACTCAACCCAAAATGGATAAGGATTTTTTAAGAAGTAGGTTGGTTGACTTATTTTGACCTCCTTCAAGGATTTGATATGAGTATAGCCTTTGAATCTACACAAACATTCTAAGGTTCATTGGCCATGGTAAGAGGCCTTCGTATTCTAGGCATAGAAGAAATCATCTCACAAGTAACAAGGATATCTATGGAAGGTGAAGGCTAGTCTGAGTGATGGACTATGGCCAATAGTGAACGTCTAGATTTTCTAGTGGGTAGTGAGACTCTTTAATGCACATGGAAAGGTGTTAATTAGAAAGCCGTTTCAAAGAGCTCAATCGTTGTTCAAAAACCTATGGGAATTCACAGGAATTGGTTTCAAAAATTTTGTTAGAGGGTTGTAGCTGCTTAAGGATGAAGGTCGTTTCGTGGAAAGAAAATTCATGAAAAGTGTATTCAGCGTTGCGATGTCACTAGTATGGATTTGCTGGTTTAACTTTTTGTACTCTTGCTACCTTCTTGGATTCAACTAAACAATTTAAGAGTTCTACAAATAAAGGGGAGCAACTTGGAAACATTATGATTGGATGAATCTCTTTAACTTAATACTTTTATTTTTAATTGCTTTGATCTTGAGTATTGTTATCATACTAGTGGTTGAACCCACTTTGAAAATGTAAACATTGCAGGCACCCGAACAGTTGAGGGCAGTCTGGAATTTCTATTGATTAATTGGGTTGGTTGTCATTGATGTCAACCCTTGAAGCAAGTCCGATAACAAATTCTAGTAGCCCCAAAAGTATGGATAAGGGACTTCAGTTTGATTGATGTATAATGGTATGAATATTAATATATTTGCAAGTAAGACTATTCTAGATGGATAGTACATGTCATGCCATTTTCGGTGATATGTGGAACGTCACATAACTTCTCATGGTTAGAGAGTTACAACCTTGTGAAGTTGGAGTACCCTCATGAGTTATCTAGAAGGTCAAAGAAGTCAAAATTATTCTAAAACCTCCTAGAAGAAGTTGACTAGTTAAGTGAGTGAAACTAGGAGTTACTCATGGGTTAAGTTGTTGCAATAAGAAAATAATTAAAAATAAATTAGTTGCAACTAGAAGTGGAGAATTTACTATTTGTAGCAAAGTGGGTTAGAAGTGGACAAGTGGTTAGAAGTGGGTTAGCCCTAAAAGAAGGAAATTGGATTAAGTTGGTTAGAAGGTAACCCCTTGAGGAAGCTACATGAAAGTATAAATAAGAGAGCAAGGCTCTCCTATTATCACCTATTGAGCACATTGAATATCTATTATTGTGTAACGTTTATTGCAGGTTCTCATTGATACATCTTGTTAGTATTGATGCACATCTTGTATTTCTTGTCATATAGTTAAGGGTCTTTGTGGTACATGGTTGAGAGCTTGTATTTCTGAAGTTGTTGATGTATCGAGACACTATATATTAGTAAGGGTTTGATGTCTAGTTCAAGTGAGGGTTATTATACTTGTTCATGATTACACATACTTGTATGGCACATGACTAGAGAGATATAGATACATTTGGTTAAGGGATATGTATGAGGATGTATACACATGGCACAATTATAGTATGGACATAGTGATAGGTTGTAGGCTGATGTGACAAAGGATGAAGAGGGTCAGAGTTTTTCAGAGAAAGAAAAACCTAGTTTTCAGAAGGCATGCGCAGGCTACAGTACAGATACGTCGCGTACATATGCGAGATGAAATATAGATAGGGAGCAGACATACGCATGCTACAGAACAAATAGGTCACGTATCTGTTGTTTTTGGTTGGTACAGTCTCAGTTCAGGTACAGGTTGATTATAGGGAAGTGGTACAGGTTGGCTACATGTCAATGGTACATGTTGGTACATGTTTACAATGGTATATCTCACAGTGACAGGGTGGCAGTGGTTTCTTCATTTGACACTTATATTCTAGGGTGATGGGATGGGGCAAAGATAGGTGGTTGTAGCACCTTCCGGTTGTAGTCGGAGAACATAGAGGGTTGTAACCTCTTTCTGGTTGTAGATAGATAATTGGGGAGTTGTAGCTTCCCTCAGGTTGTAGCCTGAAAATATAGGGGTCTGAGCCTCATTTCAGTTGTAGCTGGAGAACAAAAGAAGTTGGTTTTTCCAATGAATGTAATTCTTAAAGACATATAAGAATAAATCTTCTGTGGTTTTCTCCTGCATTGGGTTTCCACGTAAAAATACTGGTGTACTGTGTATGTGTATGATTTTTTATTTTTCATGGTTTATTTACTCTGCACTCATTGGATGATAATGCTATATTGATCATAAAGATAAATAACACTTGCATACTACGGTTAAAAGGATTAAAATCATTTATTACTGATTCACCCCTCCTCTCAGTTATCCAACAATTGGTATCAGAGCAGGTTCCTTCAAAAATTAGTTTAAACATTGAAAGGTAGATCATGGAGAGAAATAGTATGTATAAAAATGGAATATCACATTTTGATGGACACAACTATGCATTTTGGAGCAGAAGGATGAAAACATATGTACAGGAACATGGATTTTAGGTTTGGAAATTAGTTGTAGATGGATACAAAGACTAGCAATTCCACCAACAAATGACAATGGAAAGAAACTCAGTCTAAATAATTCAAAAGCCACAAATGCACTTTTGAATGGTCTTTGTGATTTAGTACATACCAAAGTTATACATTGTAGCTCCGCTAAAGAGATTTGGGAAAAACTTCAGAATAATTATGAAAGAGATTCAAAAGTCAAAGAAGCAAAGATTCAAACTTACAGAGGTCAATTAGAACAACTAAAGATGAAGGAAGATGAGAATATTGCATCTTACTTCTTACGAGTTGATGAAACAGTGAATGTAATCATATGATTGGGAAAATAAGTTGATGAATCTATAATTGTTCAAAAGTTACTAAGATCACTTCCAATGAGATTTGGTCCTAAGATCTCATCACTAGAAGAAAGAGCAGTTATAGACTCAATAAGCATGGATGAACTACATGGAATATTCACAGCCTATGAAATGAGAACTGAACAAGGAAATCCAGGTATAAAAGAAGCAACATTCAAAGTATCCAAAAGGTTAAAGCAAAAGAGCAAGCAAAAGGAAAAAAAAATATAGCAACAACAGTGACATCTCGGAAGACAATGAAGAAGTGGACAACTTTGTCAGAAGATTGAAAAAGGGAACCAACGACAGATATTGTTGGATCATGTTGTCATTGATGCCAAAGAATGATTGATCAATTGATGTCAAAAGATTGATGTCAAGGAATTGATTGATTCCAAAGGATGATTGATTGATGTCAAAGGTCAAAGGTTTGATGTCAAATGATTGATTTTGATTGATGTCAAATGAACAATGAGTTGTCATTGATATATGATGCATAGATGAATATGGATCAATGAGTTGTCATTGATACATGATGCACAAATGAAGATGGATCAATGAGTTGTCATTGATATATGATGTATAGATGAAGATGGATCGATGTGGTTTCATTGGTATATGATGCATTGTTGGATTGATGTAAAGATGATTCATTATTGTCTTATCATGGTTGATAAAGAGTATAAATGTATGAGCTCCAAAGTGGTCCCCTTATGGTGAAAGCCCTCACGGGAAGACGTTTTGTGGTTGAGTTATCCTTGAAGTATGGTTAGAGAACCCATGCTTAATTGTGGAGTAATGAGATGAAGATCAATGAATTTGTCAGTGAAACTATCCTAGATGGATAGTGTTTGTCATTTCATTTCTGGTGGTATGTGGAACGTCATATAAATCCTCACGGTTTGAGAGTTATGGCCCTATGAAGTTGGAGGACCCTCATGTGTTGGCTTGAAGCCCCAAAAGGTCAAAGAATTCAAAGTGCTTGAAAAGAAGAAATTATTATTTAAATGACAAAGTGAAGTGACAAAGTCAAAAAGGATTATTTAAATAATAAAGTGAAGTGACAAAGACAAAGAAGATTATTTAAAGGATAAAGTGAAGTGACAAAGTCAATGAGGATTATTTAAATAATAAAGTAATGGAGAACTTTCTAATTATGGAAAGTGGTTAATCCTAAAAAGAGAAAAATGGGTTAAGTGACCTAGAAGATGTTTCTGAGGAAGCTACTTGGAGAGTATAAATAAGGGGTAAGGGTCTCTTTTGAAATAAGACTCTTGAGCATGTATTGAAGATCTATTCTGAGAGAGAGAGAGAGAGAGTCTGGAGGATGTCATGGACGCATCAAGATTTCGTAAGTCTGAGATCTTGACGACGAAAGTTTTGGAAGTTCAGAAACCCTAGTTTATGAAGGAGTATGCGAGCAACAGTGAGCCAGAGAGCATACATACACGGGCTATAGTGAGACAGAGTGCGCACATACGTGGGCTGAAGGAGGACAAATCTCATACAGTGAAGAAGTCATGAAGACTTGGATGTGAGCTAATGATCAGGTTCTTGAAGGCTGAAGCAAGTTCCAGATCTACACTCTATGGGCTTAGATCTGCCATAGAAACTCCGGTATGGTTACATAGTTGTCTTCATGGATACTCTTGCTTATTGTTTGGTGAATTCTTAAGGCATTCTTGGTATGAATATTGTGATATGGTTGTGTTGGTTGATTAATAGAGTGAGCAACACTGTTATGATTCAGTACTGATATGATTGCCATAGTATATTGGTTGCTTGTACATGATTGAGTAGCATTCATATTGTATGGTTGAGGAGCATGAGTAAGTTGTTGGAGAGGTTGGAAGTGTTGTGATTGGTTATGGTTCAGATTGGATAGTGAAAGACATAAGTGATTGTGACTTAGAGTGAGGAGGAAATGAACACACGATTGAACATCCTGACCCCGAATGAAATGAAAACATTTCAAGAGGGAGAGGATGCCATGTTTCTTTAGCGATCTTTACCATTCCTACATTATCCTTTTGACAATTCCATCATTGCGATTGATAGCCTCTGTGTATTTTTCAACCTAAAACTCGCAGAAGTAATGGGGGTCCCTTATGTTATAAGTGACACACTTGAGAAAGGTCACCTTTCCGAATGGAAGGCCTTCAAATGGGATGTTGCAGTGTAGCACCGGATCGGGAAGTGACTTTTCTTTCATTACTTTACCCTTTGGCCGGGCCTTAGGTTTGCTTGGTGATGCCATAGTCAAAATAGTGGCAACGAGGATGGACCATTACAGGAAGAATGGGATATTTGGATTGGTGAAAGATGAAATGAAAATGTAGGGAAGGAGCATATTCAACATGTAGAGAAGTGGAAATTTGGATTTCTATTTAACATAATGAATCCATAATGGCACTTGGCTAGTCATGAATGCGAAGTTGTGGTGCCATATTTTAGTTGAGTGGGTTGGTATCAGGTCCCATTCCGATCATTAGATTTTCCACACTAGAAGTTGATCATCCATTATTGCATCAATGCCAATCTTTTCGCCAAATCTCGCATTTAATTGCATCTTTATTCTAAATCGGGAAAATCATCCTCCTTCTAGTGGTGTTAATGAGATTACATTCTCGAAATTGGATGAAGTTGATGTGTTATAACTAACTATCCTCTCGACCATTATGATTACAAATATGGTTTCGTCGACAAATATTTGAGAGTAATGATGATTTAGACGACTTGACACATGCGCGAGGTTTATTCTCTGGGGGGCACTGCATATATTCATGTGCACCCCAGTGATAGTGTATTGGTGGCTTAGTTAGATGTAGCAACCCCGGGTAGGTCGCCGCATATTCTCATTTGGGCATAGTCGATTATCTTCCACCCAAGAGGTACATGTGTTGGTTCAACAGGTTTTGGTAGGATCCATTGACTAACCAATTCTTCTGTACTTAAGTCCAAGTCATTTGTGTGCTCAATGGGGTTGGGAAAAAGTTGTGCGAGGAATAGTTATTCATGGGGTCTTGACATGTGTCTTCCCTTCCTAGTGTAGAATTGAGATATTGATGATATAGGGTGTTTCTTGGGTAGTACGCGATGAACATGCAGATACTGATTGCATGTTTTGTTCCATTGTTTAGCTATCCACTGCCTTTCGCAAGGAAAAGTGTATCGAAAAATGTCTACATCTGGTCTAAACCTTTATTGCATGGATTCTTTGACAACAACCCACTCGTGAAAAGGTTCCTGATGCACAACCCACCATCGTGCAGGAAATTCCTATGGGTACTGTATCAAGAGTGTGAGCCCTATGATTCTTGGGAATGCACTATATCCATTCAATAAATGTGTCTACTAGTTCTAATCCATCATACAGATAGGAGCCAATTTATTCCTCGCGCTCCTCGGTAGAGATATGTGTGCACCTCCTCATTGATACACCATATATATTGTTTTTCCATCTATCCATGGAAGCCTCAGAATCCATGTCGTAAGACTTGACACTTCTCCATATCACTTCTCCATCAATGGTGGGGTTGATGTAATCATCCCCATGCCTAGTGACCTTACGTGAGCTTCCTCCAAAGATATTTGCTTTGCACGTTGTAATTCTTCACATGTGAAAGCTTCTTCCAACGACCTCTGAGCCACTCGTTGTACTTCTTCCCATATCTGTGCTTCCTCTAGCAACCTTTGTATCGCCCTCTGCACTTATTCTTGGATCTGATCCTCCTCAAGTGATTGTTGAGTGACACACTGAAGTTCTTTGTGCATGGTTTCTTCTTCCATGGCTCTCTGCGCATCACACATAAATGTCTTTTGTTGGGCAACATCAAAATTAGGAGGGGTTTGGGCTACCTTCTTGATCTTCCCCTCTGGCTTTTGACTTGAGCCTTCACCATGCTCCAAGTCTACTCCTGTCCTTTCTCCTCCTCGGGTGACTACTTGAACATCAACTGCTTCATTATTCTTTTTATTCTTGCACGTCTCCACATGCACCATGTTGCAATTGTCATTCTTGTCTTCCAACTTTTTCAACAACTCAGATCATTCTTCAATGACATGTTTGGGACTGTAACAATATGCATAGAGAATGCACGGTTTGGTACCTTTTCAACAACTCAGAGAAGTCTTCAGTGACATGTTCGGGACTATAACAGTATGCATAGAGCATGCATGGTTTGGTAACAAACTTGGACACATGGCCAATTTATTCACAATTGAAACAAGTGGGGGGTCTACCTCCCCCTCCTCCATATCCACATCCATGTCTGTACCCATATCCACCTCTAGGATTGCTTTGGTATCCACCCCTTTCAACACCACCATGCTCACCTCCCTTCTTCTCTTTTTGTACCTGGAATGCATCGTGTATATTATCTTGCATAAGTTGGAGTGACAGAAAATTATTGACACCATGCCCTATAAATTTGTAGAACTCACAGAATGGAGTATGGTTCATCATTTGATACTTCCGTAAATTTGGGAATCGAGGTGGTACATGGACCCACTATCTACATATCTCACACCATTTCATTTATCCTGATGGAAATGGACTTGGCACGCATATTGCCACATAATTTAGAAGTACATGGGACTCATCCCTATGATTCCCCTTAGAGAGACATGTGGTACACCATACGTGCTCACACGTGAATTTAGTCTTTGCCACGTCCTACAATTGCAACGTCAGGTTGGTCAGTTGTGACTGCACCTACGCCATCCCTTCCGATGTCTCTGCCCCTCCTAGTGTAGCTTCCAGGCGCATCACAGTTTCGAATACCTTTGCCTAAGTTGTTACCTTATGTTGGGTGAGAGAGACTCAGATATGGGGGAGCATCCCCATAATAAAACATTCTCTATGTTGCACATCCTGAATTTGGAATGTCAGCCTATCCAATAAAATCTTGAACTGTTGGTCATAATCCCACATAATTTCTCCTTCCTTCTGCTTAATCTCCTTTATCTCCGTGATACATTGAGACTCTAACTTAGGTTTCTAGAATTCCATAAGAAGATATTTCTTAATTTATATCACGGACCTTGCTTATCCCGCTAGTGTAGTGGCCTTGTATTTCATGTACCAAATCAAGGATCTTCCCCTTAATGTGGTTTCCAGCTGTGCAATCTTTGTTTCTTCATCTGTGATTCTCTTCATTGACCAGATTTCCTTGCATGTGAACTAATGTTGTTCCAAATCATATATACCCGTTCCATGGAACACATGTAACCTCAGGGTACTTTCTTGATTCCCCATCTTCGAGCTTGCACTAAATCCACCTATGTAAATGCTAATGGGATGAATTCTCAATACCCACACTTCACTTGGTGAAGTAGCACTAACTTCTCCTTCTTCTTCACTTGTCTCCTCTTCTATCTCCTTCTAATCTTTCTTCTTCACTTTCTTCTACTCCAATCGCCTCACTATCTATTGCTATTTCTCCTTGATTAAAAATGTGCAATGGGGGGTAAGTGTTGGGTATGTGTTATATTTTTGGCTTTTTTTGCGTTTGTTTTTGTAAGTTTTTTGGCACATGGTTTTCGCCGATGGTTTTCTAATTCTGGTTAAGGAATTATCGTTGTTGACTAATCCAGGTCAATGGATTAGGGGTTTGGATGTTGCGGCATCCTATATGTATATTGTATTGTAAACAATGAAGAAGATGATGAATACAAGATTAGAGGTGCAACTCTAAACAGGTTGCTATTTTTCCCAGTTTGGGTTTCCAAGCTAAAAATCTCTGTGTAATGTGTATGTGTGTGTGTGCCATTGTATATTTCTGTTTTATTAAGAATCTATTTAAAGTAATTAATTGTACAAGATTAAAATCTACATTTGGTATCAAAGAAATTGTTGGCTTCAGGGGGATGCCTTTGTAGTCAGAGGTTTGACTTAGGTCTATGGTGAACCTTGTTACAGTGGGAGATCTATGGTATTGATTCGTCAGGTGAAAAAAATGGTGAGCGGTTTGAAAATAGAGATTGAGAGATTTAATGGGAAATTTTTTTAGTTGTGGAAGCTCAAGATGGAAGATTTGTTGGTAGAAAAAGATCAATGGATCGTGGTGGATCCATGTACTACACCTATAAGAATGTCAGTAGAAGGCTAGGAAAAGTTGGATTGGAAGGTGAAGAGCACAATTTGTTTGTGTCTCTCATATTTAGTATTACTGAATGTGTTAGGGGAAGCTACAACCAAGGCATTATGTGATAAATTTTGGACTTTGCATCAATCTAAGTCCCTGGTAAACAAATTGTCCCTACAAAAGAAGATGTATAACATGAGGATGAAAGATGGAGACTTGGTGACAGAGCATTTGACTGCCTTCAATATTGTGGTAAGTCAGTTATTATCTATTTATTTTAAAATTTTAGATGGAGACAAATGTAACAATTTATTGTTCTATTTATTAGACTCATGGGATAGTCTAGTTGTGGCCATAGGTAATAATACAACTACCTTAAGTTTCGATTATGTGATCTCATCCTTGTTGTTGGAGGAGATGAGATGGAATAACATGGAAGGACAAAGCACTGAAACATTATTTGCAAGAGGACTCTCCTAGGAAAGAAATACATTTAAGTCCTCAAGTGGGAGATATAAATCTAAGGGTAGATGTAAATCTCCCGGAAAGTTTGTAAAGGTTTGCTGGAGATGTGGAAAATAAGGGAACTACAAGAAGCAATGTAGATCCAAAAGTGTTGAGAGAGGGAATGGATCTGAAGATGATCCTTCTATAGAAGAAAAAACCTCCTCGAAAGAAGGAGGGGATGTCTACTTGGCTTCATAAAGCACACATGCAGATCATGAGGCATGGTTAGTTGACTCGGGCGCATCCATTCATATGAATCCCCACAGGGAGTGGTTATATGAATATGAAAAGTATGATGGGGATGATGTTTTCCTAGATGACGACTCAATATCCAAAATCATAGGACGAGGAAAATTCAATTTGACTCTCATTTATGGAGGGTTTAGAACACTTCCTAGTGTTCTGCACATCCCAGGTTTGGCCAAAAATTTGATTTCTATAAGAAAAATGGTTGATGCAGGGGTAAAAATGATGTTTGAAAAAGAAACCTGCAGGATGGTTTGAGGAGCAATGGTGTTGCTGAAGGGTGTTCATATTGGAACTATGCATAAGCTACAAGGAAGCACTATTAGTGATGTGTGTAATAGTTCCAGTGTTCCTAAGACTGGAGCCGATGAAGAAAAAAACTATGGAAAAAGGCCATGGTTGAAGAAACTATAGCCTTGGACAAGAATGAGTCTTGGGATCTAGTGGAGTTGTCGAATGGAAGAAATCCCATTGACAAAAAATGGGTGTTTAAAAAGACGTTGAATGAATAAGGAAAAGTGGATAAATACAAAAATCAGTTATTTGCAAAAGAGTATTCCCAAGTAGACAGAATTGACTTTGGTGAAATTTTTCTCATGTTGCCAAGTTAAATTCTATTAGATTTCTTTTATCTATTGTTGCTACGTTTGATTTTGAAGTAGAACAGATGGATGTGAAGACAAGATTCCTACATGGGGATATGGAATAAGAAATCTATATGAAGCAACCAGAAGGATTTGCTATGAAGGGAAAGAAAGAGTTGATATGCAAGCTGAAAAATTCCTTGTATGGGTTAAAGAAATCACCAAGGATGTGGTATCAAAAATTTGATGCTTATATGTTGGGACTTGTCTTCACAAGGAGCAAAGAAAATTATTGTTTGTATTTCAAATTAATCAATGATCATCTCATTTATTCGATCTTGTATGTGGATTATATGTTGCTAATAGGAAACAACAAGGAGATTATCCAAGATGTGAAAACTCAATTGTCCTCTAAATTTGACATGAAGTATCTTGGTGCTACAAATTTCATTTTGGAAATAGAAATTAAAAGTGATCGGGAAAACATGAAACTTTGGTTAAATCAGAGGAAATATGTCAAGACAATATTACAAAGTTGTAATATGCAGGAATGTAAACCGATTAGGGTTCCTATTCCCAAAGGTGTAAAGTTATCTATGGATCAGTGTCCCAAGACACAGGAAGAGGAAGAGGACATGTCCCATGTTCCATATGTGAGTGCAATTGGAAGTTTGATGTATGCAATGGTCTATACTAGACTGGACATTGCACATGTAATAGGAGTTTTGAGAAAGTATATGTCAAAAACAAGGAAGGAGCACTGGACAACAATAAAGAGGGTTTTCAGGTAGTTGCTTGGCACTACGAGTTATGGATTTTTCTACCAAGGAATACCAGGATTGGATAGAGTGTTTGAAATACATAGATTTGTGTATGTATACTGGGCTGGAGATGTAGATCGCAAAAGATATACAAGCATGTATGTGTTTAACCTGTTTGGAGGAGCAATCAATTGGATGAGAAAAAGACAGTCTGTAGTGGCACTCTCAACTATAGAATTTGAATACATGGTAATCACTCATGAAGGGAAGGAAGCAATATGGATACATAGATTGTGTTCAAGTATTGGGTTGGTACAACAAGCTGTAAGGATAGATTGTGACAGTCAAAGTGAAATTTTCCTGGAGAAGAACCCAACTTATCATTCAAAGACAAAGAATATTGATGTTCAATATCACTTTGTGAGAAACATGGTTGGAGAAAAGAAGGTGTTGTTGATGAAGGTGGACACTTTGAAGAATGGTGTAGATTCACTAACAAAATCTGTGAGCATTGATAAGTTCTCTTGGTGTAGAGGATCTATGGACATTGTTTCCCTAGATTGTTGACTATGTAATCCTGTAACCCCCTATATGCAAAGAAAACAACAAGTGATCAAATGTTGGGTGTGTTTTATATTCTTTGCATGACTTTTTATACTCATGTTATACTCGGTTTTGGTGGTTTTTTGACACATGATTTTTTACGATGGTTTTCTAATTTCAGTTAAGGAATTGGGGTTGTTGACTAATCCAAGTCAATGGATTAGGGGTTTGGATGTCGTGAAATCTTATATGTATATTTTATTGTAAACAATGAAGAAGATGATGAATAGAATATTAGAGGTGCATCTCTAAACAGGTTGTTGGTTTTCCTAGTTTGGGTTTCTAGAGTAAAAATATTTGTTTAATGTGTATGTGTGCCATTGTATCTTTTCTGTTTTATTAAGGATTTGTTTGTAGTAATTAATTGTAAAATGTTTAAATGTACAATAAGTCCATCTTCTTCTAACATTTCTTGTGAGGTGACCTAGGGAGTTTCCTACTTGTAGCCATGCAAGACCATATAAAATCATTAATACGTCTCCCCCATAACTAGGGGAGCCTCCATCTTCCTCTTCTTTATGTGCACCACCAAGTTGTGCTCTATCCTGCTCTCATATCTACACACCACAAATCTGCACCCTATCTTCCTTTCTTATCTGTGCACCACAAGTTCGTGCTCTATCTTCCTCTAAGGTTGTGGCACTATGTAATAGCCAAAGGGTTTGGACTTCATCACCTAGGCCCATAATACTACCACTACTATTGGTATCCTAACTAGACACCCCATCTTCAATGCCACACCTCTTTGTGAGCATGTCCTCATATGTGCCCCTTTCTGGCACAAGATTCTCTCTCGCGAATTACCACTTGGTGCAGTTTATTTTCTCTTCATTCTGATTCTGACCCCTCATCTCGCACCCTTCCCTAACTATTTTCCTCCTCTTTGCTCCACTTTCCTTCTTAACTCAACTCTTATTTCATATCTCTCCGCACTTTTTCTCCTCTGCTCCTTTGGGTTCATTCCATTCCTCACTTCCTCTAAAAAAATTATGGATCCTTCTCAACTGATCCATTTCCTCCCTCATTTTCCCCCGTCCTTGCAACCCCCCCCCACCATCCCCCCATGCTAGGGGTTTTACTCGACCATTTTATCAGTATCCATGTGCATTAGTCCCTTCTCCATGAAAAACATCTTGATCCAGAGTGGAATCTCTTCTAGCATCCACTTTCTCGAACCTTCTGCAAATTTTCTTTCAGCTTCACTGAAAGAATCAATGTACTCCACGACAAATTCAATAATGTATCCCTCCTTTACTTGAGAAAACAAGTAATCAATATCTCGAGTCCATTTATCGTCTAGCACCTTCAATCTATCAAGCATGGTTTAATCCCAAACCATTGGTTCTAAAGGCCACAAATCAGAATTGGTAGTCGTTTTCCTTTTCAACCATTCATACAGAAAACAAGGAAATTCTCCAAAGAAGAGATCATGCATATCATTGTAAAGATACATATCCTTCCATTGCTTCACATTCACTCTCAGACCTTGAGTTTCCAACTGGGAAAACTTGTTCTCTTTTGTAGTCAACCAATCTTGAATTTCCTCCCGAGATGGATACCACCTCATCTCTTGCCTTCATCATCCGATAAATACTTTCGGTTCCGACAACATAGCCATTTTTTGGGTCGTTTCACGCTTTTGTGTGTCCTTCCTCATGCTAGGGAGTTTAGACATAGGGTTCGTCCATATTTGACCAACAAAACCCCCAAAGCACCGACATATCAATCCTCAGCCAAGGCCGAGGAAGGTCTCATTTGAGATCATGTAAAGAGGATCACAGAGACCATAAGTTCTTGTGACAGGAATGAAGGCTAAACGTACATAGATCCATCTGGGATGGAATTCATACATTCCATATCTGATGGCTTACTGGTGTTAATAAGTAAAACAATACACAAACATATCCAAATAACACATGATAGACACAAAGTAGATAAGAACTACCACAACATTATTATTCATTTCATTCCATTCAACACGACCATACAATATTCATTATGCAAACTATATTCTACAACAAAAGAGCTTCATATGTTCTTTAAACAACTCCTCAGAAATACAACACATTGCGCAATGCGCAACCTCTTCATACTTCAGACATATGAAAAACTTAGAATTATATTTGGAAGCATTGCATTATTACAACAAGCTCATAGTGATTCAATATCAACAACTCAATGGATCTTATCTCGCCATCTAACCATGCATTATCCAACCTATTGACGAACTAACTCTATATCTAACATGGTTGCTTCATTTTATATCTTTCTTTTGTTCAAGAGCTTTGTCTCTGCTTACTTTGCTCCACTTGCTATACTCATAACCTTCCTCACACACTTATGGTATTTTCTAGTGCTCCACGTAGGCTTTTTTCATCAAGGCAATCTTAATTGCCTGACCATCTCATCCTCTGGCTACCCCACGTTCCCTTGTCTTGTTGGCAGTAATCATTCGGGGAGATTTCTCGATGATTTATTTCTTGATTCTTGTGGGCATCTTCTTGATTTCCGACACAACTGAAAAAATCAGATCGGTGCACGCTTGGTAGGCTTTAGCTTGGTGTGCAATATCAAAACTCGGTCCAATGTCCACTTCTTTTCATTCTTCACACACTAGCTCAGGGATGCACAAAACTTGGAATGAGTGCACAAAACTTTGTTGGTATGCAAACGCACAAAATGAACGCAAAACCATGGGTGCCAACACCATGTGACTAATAACCTTTAGCATTCATATATAGCTTCAGGAATACTCCCAAAAATATTGTTACTATAGATATCTATGCAATTGAGAGTTTTGAGTTTTCCCATGGCTTTAGGAAACTATTCCTCAAGATTGTTTTTAGATAAATTCAAATGTTGTAGTAAATTCAATTCTCTTATACTATTAGAGATATTGCCGAAAATAGTATTACTATCTATACACACTTCAATGAGAAAATTTAGCTGACCTATGCTATGTGGAATATGTTCTATTAAGTTGTTTGAATATAAATTCAAGTATTGAAGGGACTGGAGCTTTCTTATTCTTTAGGAATTGTACTTATGATATTGTTGGTATTGAGGAAAAGGTGTATACTCTTGCTTATTATTGTAATGGCATAGAGTATGCTCCATGTAAGGTTGTTTTCACCAAGATTTAATTAGGAGAGACTACTACAATTGCTTATTTTTGAAAAGGATAGAACTTGAAATAGCACTAAGAAAACGAATCTTATCATGAATCTCCCAAGGAGTGTCATTGGAAATGATAAAATAGAAACATGGACCATGAATAGATACGCGAGTAAGATCTCTTAAGTTACTCAATTGAGGTGGTATATTCCCTAACAATTGGTTGTCATCCAAAGATAAATATTGGAGGGATAAACAATTTCCTAGAACTAGAGCAATAGTGTTCTCCAATTTGTTATAATGTAGATCCAAGGTCTTTAACTTCTATAGCAAATCCAATTCCACTGATGTAGTTGGAGGAGAAGTCAAAATGAGATAGACTTCTCATCAAAGTCAAAAGGATAAATAAGCATTGAGAAAATTGAAATGGTTGAGAGACCATATTTTTATGGGATCTTCGAGTGCATATATTAATTGAACAACCCCTGGTCTTTGTCATGGTAAAATATTTGAGAAAAGACAAGACAAATGGGCATACAGGTGAACCTGAAATCAAATTCAACAACTCCATTCAAAATTTGTGGGTGGTGTCAATTTAGCAACTCCATTCAAAATTTGTGAATGGTGTCAATTCAATTAATTTTTTATTAAAACATTTTCTATTATTTTAATTAATATAATTTCGTAAAAAAATATGTATAATAGCTATTTTGAATTTTCTAAATTTATTTCTTTAGTCTTTCATCACAATTATTATTATTATTATTATTTATAAAAATAGTTTTAAGATGTAGACTTTAATTTTAAAGGTGATAAAATCTATCATAACTTATTTTCTCAAATTTAAGGAAGATGAAGTTTTAGTCAATTAGAAACACTTTTAAATCTTACTCCAAAACCAAATATAAACAAAAATATTCAACTATTTCATAATATATATATATATATATATATATATATATATATATATATATATATAT
>ML797774.1:279408-302467 GCA_009831015.1 Picea engelmannii | reverse complement strand
ATTTATAAATTATTTTTTACATCTGATTGTTGTAAATGTGATATATTATGAATTTGAAATAAATTCTTTAATTTTATTAATTATTAAATATATATAGCCAATTAAAATTAAAATGTGGAATTATTTAAATTTTTAAATCGCTATTCATTAGTCAAAATCATAACAACTCAATTATTTAGCAATAGCTTTCTGATAAGAACGTAATAACCATATTTTTGAAGAAAATAACCATGATGAAGACTATCACTATCCAATAATCCTCTCATTTTTTCAACCAAGTGAGATGTGTGGAAATTGTCAATGCGGAAAACACAATTCACATATGATAATAAACAATCACACACATATAATAGACATAGGGATTTCACGTGGTTCACCCAAACGGTGGGCTTCGTCCACCAAGCATAGGCATCGGTTGTCTTATTATTCAGATTATGGGGATTACATCAGCTCACTCACAATCAATCATTTTGTCTCTACGGGCTTACATGAATTTATACATTCATACAAGAAATTGATTAATAAATGCAATCCCTATCTATATTCTAACTTGGTCTATTTGGTTGTAACCAACGCAGAATAATAGGATCTGTTATCCCCGTTTTCTAGGGATAACTAGGAGATCATGTCTCGAGGCCCACAGGTCCTAGACATGAAGTATCGAGAGCAGGATTGACTTGAGCTTGGCCCTAGAGGGCCCATCTTTCTTCCTCTTCGTCAGACTTGTCCTGTTAGCAGCAACAACTTCCATCACCATCGGCTTGGACTTGCATCAGATGAGACTCTTTCTCCATGAGGTAATTGATTCAAGGTATCATGGTATGTGTCATGTTTGATCATTATAACCTCCTTATATATGCATCAGGTTCCTTACATTTCTGATGACTGCATGGATCTTACACTAATCCACTTGACCATTGTTGGGGGGATTTACGGGGTGACCTAGCAAGCTTGTATTCATGGGTTTTGGTTAGCCACCAGGGGGGGATTTGCAGATCCATCGTCTGCTCCCACCATTCTATCATTTTACATCTTATCTCCCACACATCCACCCCATTCCCCTAGTCCGACCATTAGGATGACCTTTTGAGGGTTACACTTTGTCCTGTGGGAAGAAGGGGCTAAAGGCCCAGGGGGTAAAAGCAGCTAGTAAAAGATAAAAGTCATAGGAAATGAAACCTAGAGATGCTTCGCCCAGGGATCCCCGAGAAGGAAATAAAAGGCCTCTCGATAAGAAACTAAAGGGACCCTAAGAAAAATAATAAAACAAGACCTAACTAAGAGGATGGGAGGTCTCATCACGAGCCAGCCCATTATGTTCATAGGTATCCAGCAGTATGACATTGCCATTATCTGGTCACCACGTCAGGGCAATGACCTTTGGTTGCATGGCCAAGGGAAAGGGGGTCTCATCACGAGCCAGCCTTATCATCTCTGTGAAGATACCAGTGGGTAACACTGTCAGCTCTGGTCACCATGCCAAGGTAGTTTCCTCTGGTCAAATCTTGAAGTAAAAAAAAGAAAAAAAAATAAAATAAATAAAGGCAAGAAAGGGGCTTGGAAAAAGTGCATCCATGACGGGTACAGCTCGCCTCCTACAAAGGCACCCATGGACAACACCTGCCCCTAGTCTTACTATGACTGGACATCCCTAGACCATATCACCTCATGAACATGGCTTGAATGATCCTCTGTGGAAACTTTCATTTTCTTGTGGATATTAGCCCAATAGGTTGTCCTGTTTGTTTCTTCAACTTTGTATGGTAGATATGTGTAATGTCTTTGAGCTCTTAGATGATATGCTAGGGATTTCATGTATGTATTTGATAAATTTAATGATGAGACATGATTGACATTGCTATGATCCTGAGGACTGATGAGCCCATGGAGGGCATAGTTTTTGATGTGCAGGACCATGCCTGACGGACAGGTAGCAGTGGACCGGTACACATGGGGATATGATTAGCTCGGACCTCCATGGGGCTGAAGAGCCCATCAGATGGTTGTTGGGATGGCAGAGACAAGACAACGTTGTGATGAGCCATTGCACAAGAAGGAAGAAGGACGTTCCACCCAGGACACTTTGGCAGAGCCCGGCTTAGGGGGGATCACCCACTGCAGATGGGAAGTTTTCTTCTGATGGACAGGACGTCACCTGAGAGAGCCAGACGTTGTCTGGAGCATGTGGCAGGGTGTTGAGGTCATTTGGCACGTGTGGCAGCTTGGAGGAGACCTAGAAGGGCCAACGTTTGGTTCCTGGATGCTGTGTTTGCCCAAACAGGGCCAACGTCTCCCTCAGAAGGGCTTGACGTCCCTCTTTTTGCTCATATTATGACATTTTTCTGGCAATTAATGTAAATCTTATAGTCAACCTTGTCGGTTGTTTTAATGACCTAAAAATTAATTCAAAGGTCATTGATTGGTATAAATATAGGGCGTTTCTCCTCATTTTAAACATGACATAACTCACTCTCTTGTGAGAGATCTACTTTTAGTCTTTGTCTTGGTATTTTGTCTCTTGGAAGTGAGGCGTAACTCTTGTTTGGAGGATTTTCTTGGCATTTTATGGTGT
Organism: Picea engelmannii; assembly: GCA_009831015.1. Classification (NCBI taxonomy): domain Eukaryota; kingdom Viridiplantae; phylum Streptophyta; class Pinopsida; order Pinales; family Pinaceae; genus Picea; species Picea engelmannii. The sequence continues at coordinate 299,895 of ML797774.1, read as the reverse complement.
TTCTCTCATTGGAAGGTTTACAACTAGGATATGATGAGCATTCTTCATGATTTGTAAGTGTATTTTTCATGCAAAACTTCTTGAATGAATGGTTGTAGGTTAAATCTCTTACATTTGTTATTGTATTGCTATTATATTGCTTAATCTTGAAACCCTAGGTAGCAAGCACACAAGTAGGTCCTTGCTATATGTCCCCATGCTAGAGAAACGTGTTTTAGCCATTGATTAAGGAGGATATAGCCTAGTCGTTGCTACACTAATCATCCTTTTTCTGAGTTAGCTTTGAGATATAGGTTGAACAAAGGTAACGCCCTAGGCCTAGTTGATTCTACACCTAGGGTTTTAACTTTTTAGGGTTTGAAGGGCCTTGCTCTTGCAACACATTTCTCCCTTAGATTTGTGTTTTAAAGCTAGTTGTTTTGCCAAGAATATCTAAAGAAAGAGGAAGGAGCATGAGGCCTTGCTTAAGCAACACCGAAATGAGCCTCCTTCCCTTAGGGCTTTGATTCTAGGGCCCTGCCATTGCAGCACCATAGAACCTAACTCTCTAGTCTTTAGATTTTGATCCTCCTGAGATCTTGCTCTTACTTTTGACTCCATAATACCCTAAGGCACTCGTTTTTCTCTCCAACGTTGAGCTTGTTGTGCAAAAATAATATTTCAAAACTTTCAAATTTGAAACCCTAACTAACCCTAACGTCTACTAACCTAGCAATTAATGATGACGTCATGCGTTTATTAAGCTCTTAGTTGATAGATAATTCTGTGGCTTAGTCATCCAGTGATAGACGTTGATATATTGGTGATTTTCACTGGTTAAAGTGCAAAACGTTGACCTTCTTGTCTATCATACTAACCCTAGAAGAAGCCTGATGTCATTCCTAGGATGTTGATGCAACCACCTTTGTATATGAGCAATTAATAACGTTTAATACATTGATTTAATTCAAGGATTGATTATCTTCATATTATTCCAGTGTTTATTGACGAGTAACATTATATGCTATTGTCATTATTGCAAACATCGACTTCATCAATATTTACTGCTGATTATGCTCATACACATTAAAACTAAGATAATCATTGATCTATGAAGTACTAACCATTATTGCACTTATTAGCTTTATCGTTGTCTTGTCTCGCAAGCAGGTGCCTTCCTTGTGGTTATTCTTTTTTTGACTATCTTCTTGGCGATGATCTGTGAAGGGGAAACTAGCCTTAAGCCTTTGACCCTTTTCCTTTCAAAATCCTAGATTGCCAGGGACGTCTCCCTTGGGCTTAGCCATGCTAAATAGAAAGAGCCCCCCATCGAGGTGACAATGGGTGGGGAAGCTCTTGTTACGCCAATTTGACCCTTACCCTTAAGCTACTTGACCTAAACTACAAACTGCGCGATAACATTTTGGCGCCGTTTCCAAGGAACACTGAGTCAGTCTTCCTCAACGACAAATCTTTTGGTAAGCCTTGCCTCTAGATGCCTTATTCTTACAAGCTTACCTGGCGACTCCACTAGGGTGTTTTCCCTTATCTTTGATAGTTTCAAGAAAAATATCTGGCGACTCCACTAATGACGAAGCCAACTATGTCTTCACAATGGGATCCAGGAAACTACAAACCTTTGGATATGAGTAAAATCCCAGGATATCCTAGAAAAATGCCTCTCTCTTATAAGAATTATCTCCCTAGATTCTTTGGCCTCAATGGAGAAAGTCCCGATTATCACATGAGCAAATTTTGGGAATTCTTTCAATACCACCCTGTCAGGGACGAAGCTAAAGACCTAGTGATGAAACTGTTCTCTGCCTCTCTGCATGGAGAGGCTAAAAAATGGTATGATAACCTTCCAGCAGCCAGCATCACATCCATGGACCATTTTGAAGAAGTCTTCCTTGCAAAGTGGGCTTTGAAATTGGAAGATGTACAATCATTGTTGAAAGAACTTGAAGGCATAAAACAAGCAGGTGATGAGATTGTCAAAGTTTTCGAGGCTAGGTTCCAGAAGTTGTTTTACCAGATTCCTGAAATCCATTGCCCTAAAGGCAAGTACCTCGTTTATCTCTATATTAATGGACTTCAAGGGCATTTGAGTTTCCTCCTAAATAAAAGGAATCTGAAAACACTCGTAGAAGCTCACAACATGGCCATTCAGATCGAAAAGAATCTCCTCTCATCTGGAATCAATGCTATCACCATGGACACTCTTAGCCTGATAAAACTAGTTTCCCATGAAAACTTTGTTGAAGATACGCAAGAAAGAAGGGAACAAGTTTTCGAGCAGCAGAATGAGGGCGTGATTAAGGAGCAAGAACCTAAGCAAGACAATGAAGTGTCCACCTGTGCTCCTCCCTCTGATGAAGTCATCCAAGAACCTGTTTCTCCTATACAACAAAGTGAAGATGAGGTTAGTTGCTTTCCACTTCAGAATTCTAATGATATCGTGTTCCTTGATCTAGAAGATGAAGGGGAAAAGAAAGCTTTGAATGAAGATGATGGCAATTGTTGTACAATCAAAGACAAAGAAGCAATCCATGAGGATGAAACAATTACACATGCTGAAACCACCGAAGTCCTCGAAGTTCCTGTGCGAGAAGAAACAGTAAGTTACCCTCCTCCCCTAGTTTTTGATGATGCTTTACTTTGCGATGAAGAGGAGGAGGAGGATGAATTTTCAAATGTTTTAGACCCTGCATGTTATGACACAGATAGTGACATTGTTGATAACATTGATGATTTCATACATGTTGGGAGACGTAGGTGGGATATGGTTGGTTATGACCTGGATCCCATCTATGACACTGAGAGTCATTTCCAGTTGTTTCCCTTGCAATTGTCACAATAGATTACTTCTGACCAATGGCAACAAGGAGATGAGATTTTTACTCGTACCTTTCAAAAAACCAAGGATGACCTAGTACCTTATTCTTCTGATGATTTTCAGTCTTACCTTGAGATTTTTGATGAGTACCCTTCCGAGCACTTGGACTCTTTTCATGAAGATAATTGCCAACCACCAATGTGCTCAAATTTTGATACAAGTAAGGACATTGTTTGTCTAAAGAAGGTTTCTCATGACTTTTCACTCCAGCCACCTGTCATCACTTTACCATGCTTTTCCATTGGAGGTGTAGTTGGAAAGTACCTTTTCTATGTTGAGTTTCCTCCTAGGCAACCCTGAACTCCAAGGGTTGGTTGGGTACTGCATGTTTCAGTCAGTTTTTCAACTTTCCCTTTTTAGTTTTCCAGTCATCTGCTAGATCTTTGTCGATCCCTTCTTTGACTTCAAGGTGTGAGGATGTTCTAGGTAACCAGTTTGCAGATCCTTTGAGTCAGTTTTCTTAACCTTGCATTTTTCATGACCCTTCCTTGAAGTGGATTGAGTACTTTCCTCAGAGATGGACTTGGTAGGATTTTATCCCTCCCGCCCGCCTCCATGAGTTAGATTCTGACTTTCCCGATGATATGATGTGTATTCTAACTCATGACATTTTTGTGCTTGATTTATCACTATTCTGGTTCATGATGAAGCACAAAGGCAAGTATCGAGGAACATTGTTGGGTTGGCTTCACTGGGTTTTTGACTACACCAACATGCAACCAACAGGTAAGTACAGGTAAGTATGAGTAGGTAGGAATTTCTGTGTATAGGCATTTCCGTGTATTATACCATATGCATTTATTGTTTGTTTCCTTATATGCATCTTGATTGTTTTATCTCATATGTATACATGTTATATTTTGCGGGGTGGCAATACCACCCCACCTTTTGTCGCTAATGCTTTCTTTTCAAGTGTGAGCAAGTTTGCAGGTCTATGCCAGAGATGCTGAGGTTCTCATGCGCTCTATGGTGAGCACATGTCCCCGAGATAGAGCCAGATGTTATCCCCATTTTCTAGGGATAACTAGGAGATCATGTCTCGAGGCCCACAGGTCCTAGACATGAAGTACCGAGAGCAGGATTGACTTGAGCTTGGCCCTGGAGGGCCCATATTTCTTCCTCTTCGTCAGACTTGTCCTGTTAGCAGCAATAGCTTCCATCACCATCGGCTTGGACTTGCATCAGATGAGACTCTTGCTCCATGAGGTAATTGATCCGAGGTATCATGGTATGTGTCATGTTTGATCATTATAACCTTCTTATATATGCATCAGGTTCCTTACATTTTTTATGACTGCTTGGATCTTACACTAATCCACTTGACCATTGTTGGGGGGATTTATGGGGTGACCTAGCAAGCTTGTATTCGTGGGTTTTGGTTAGCCACCAGGGGGGGATTTGCAGAGCCATTGTCCGCTCCCACCATTCTATCATTTTACATCTTATCTCCCACACATCCACCCCATTCCCCTAGTCCGGCCATTAGGATGACCTTTTGAGGGTTACACTTTGTCATGTGGGAAGAAGGGGCTAAAGGCCCAGGGTGTAAAAACAACTGGTAAAAGATAAAAGCCATAGGAAATGAAACCTAGAGATGCTTCGCCCAGGGATCCCCGAGAAGGAAATAAAAGGCCTCTCGATAAGAAACTAAAGGGACCCTAAGAAAAATAATAAAACAAGACCTAACCAAGAGGATGGGAGGTCTCATGACGAGCCAGCCCATTATGTTCATAGGTATCCAGGAATATGACATTTCCATTATCTGGTCACCATGCCAGGGCAATGACCTTTGGTTGCATGGCCAAGGGAAAGGGGGTCTCATCACGATCCAACCTTATCATCTCTATGAAGATACCAGTGGGTAACACTGTCAGCTCTGGTCACCATGCCAAGGCAGTGTCCTTTGGTCAGACCTTGAAGTAAAAAAAGAAAGAAAAGCAATAAATAAAAAATAAAGGCAATAAAGGGGCTTGGAAAAAGTGCATCCATGACGGGTACAACTCACCTCCTACAAAGGCACCCACGGACAACACCTGCCCCTGGTCTTACTATGACTGGACATCCCTAGACCATATCACCTCATGAACATGGCTTGAATGATCCTCTGTGGAAACTTTCCTTTTCTTGTGGATATTATCCCAATAGGTTGTCTTGTTTGTTTCTTCAACTTTGTAAGGTAGATATGTGTAATGTCTTTGATCTCTTAGATGATATGCTAGGGATTTCATGTATGTATTTGATAAATTTAATGATAAGACATGATTGACATTGATATGATCCCGAGGACTGATGAGCCCATGGAGGGCATAGTTTTTGATGTGCAGGACCACGCCCGACGAACAGGTACCAGTGGACCGGTACACATCGGGATATGATTAGCTCAGACCTCCATGGGGCTGAAGAGCCCATCAGATGGTTGTTGGGACGATAGAGACAGGACAACGTTGTAATGAGCCATTGCACGAGAAGGAGGAAGGACATTCCACCCAGGACACTTTGGCAGAGCCCGACCTAGGGGGGATCACCCACTGCAGATGGGATGTTTTCTTCTGATGGATAGGACGACACCTGAGAGAGCCAGACGTTGTCTAGAGCATGTGGCAGGGTGCTAAGGTCATTTGGCATGTGTGGCAGCTTGGAGGAGCCCTATAAGGGCCAACGTTTGGTTCCTAGATGTTGTGTTTACCCAAAAAGGGCCAACGTCTCCCTCAGAAGGGCTTGATGTCCCTCTTTTTGCTCATATTATGACATTTTTCTGGCAATTAATGTAAAAACAGTGTAAATTTTATAGTCAGCCTTGTCAGTTGTTTTAATGACCTAAAAATTAATTCAAAGGCCATTGATTGGTATAAATAGAGGACGTTTCTCCTCATTTTAAACATAACATAACTCACTCTCTTGTGAGAGATCTACTTTTAGTCATTGTCTTGGTATTGTGGCTCTTGGAAGTGAGGCACAACTCTTGTTTGGAGGATTTTCTTGGCATATTATGGTGTTTCTCTCATTGGAAGGCTTACAACTAGGATATGATGAGCATTCTTAATGATTTGTAAGTGTATTTTTCATGCAAAACTTCTTGAATGAATGGTTGTAGGTTAAATATCTTACATTTGTTATTGTATTGCTATTATATTGCTCAATCTTGAAACCCTAGGTAGCAAGCACACAAGTAGGTCCTTGCTATATGTCCCCATGCTAGAGAAACTTGTTTTAGCCATCGATTAAGGAGGATATAGCCTAGCCGTTGCTACACTAATCATCATTTTTCTGAGTTAGCTTTGAGATATAGGTTGAGCAAAGGTGACGCCCTAGGCCTAGTTGATTCTACACCTAGGGTTTTAACTTTTTAGGGTTAGAAGGGCCTTGCTCTTGCAACACCTTTCTCCCTTAGATTTGTGTTTTAAAGCTAGCTGTTTTGCCAAGAATATCTAAAGAAAGAGGAAGGAGCATGAGGCCTTGCTTAAGCAACACCGGAATGAGCCTCCTTCCCTTAGGGCTTTGATTCTAGGGCCCTGCCATTACAACACCATAGAACCTAACTCTCTAGTCTTTAGATTTTGATCCTCCTGAGATCTTGCTCTTACTTTTGACTCCATAATACCCTAAGGCACTGGTTTTTCTCTCCAACGTTGAGCTTGTTGTGCAAAAAAAATCTTTCAAAACTTTCAAATTTGAAACCCTAACTAACCCTAACGTCTAATAACCTAGCAATTAATGATGATGCCATGCCTTTATTAAGCTCTTAGTTGATAGATAATATTGTGGCTTAGTCATCCAGTGATAGTTGTTGATATATTGGTGATTTTCACTGGTTAAAGTGCAAAACGTTGACTTTCTTGTCTATCATACTAACCCTAGAAGAAGCCTGACGTCATTCCTAGGATGTTGACGCAGCCACCTTTGTATATGAGCAATTAATAACGTTTAATACATTGATTTAATTCAAGGATTGATTATCTTCATATTATTCCAGTGTTTATTGACGAGTAACATTATATGCTATTGTCATTATTGCAAACATTGACTTCATCAATATTTACTGGTGATTATGCTCATACACATTAAAACTAAGATAGTCATTGATCTATGAAGTACTAACCATTATTGCATGTATTAGCTTTATCGTTGTCTTGTCTCGCAAGCAAGTGCCTTCCTTGTGGTTATTCTTCTTTTGACTATCTTCTTGGCGGTGATCAGTGAAGGGGAAACTAGCCTTAAGCCTTTGACCCTTTTCCTTTCAAAACCCTAGATTGCCAGGGACGTCTCCCTTGGGCTTAGCCACCCTAAATAGAAAGAGCCCCCCATCGAGGTGACAGTGGGTGGGGAAGCTTCTATTATGCCAGTTTGACCCTTACCCTTCAGCTAATTGACCTAAACTACAAATTGTGCGATTTTAGTGCTTGTTTCATAGATTTATTGTGGCACATGGATAATGAAGTATTTTCATGTTCTTAAATGAGAATAGAGTTGTTCTATTGTAATTTGATGTCATAAATTTATCAAACTATTGTAGTTTGTATGTTTGTTTTTTGGTTTATTATTTTTTTAAATGTTAACGGTTATAATTTGTATTATAGAGCACTAAAACCAAACTAGACAATGATATAATAGAAAAGTTAAAAAAATGGTCACAAATTTCAAACAAAAATGGGCATAGCCATGTCCAAAATATTATATTTTGTCTTATATTACTCCATACCAAACATTCCTAGCATGTATATTTCCATACAAACTATAAGAGTAAAAAAACTACATTACAATGCACAAAAGATTCAAAGAAAATAAACTAAAATTTCTATCTTGGAGGGACAACAATGTTCAAATACATGTGGGTTTCCATAGCTTCTTCTAGATTCGGCATGGCCCCATCTAAATTTCCATGGGGCAAATGATTTCTAGATTCTTCTCAGCAACCAAAGAAGATTTTCCCACTCCAACCCTAGCTCTCATACCTCTAGGGAAGAATTCACTAAACAATGACTTCCCAACTGACATAGAGGTTCGAGGGATAAGATACATAACAAAAACCCAAGGAAGAGCAAGATGAGACACAATTATATCAACTAGAAACTTCAAAGAACTTAGTTACAAATACAATTCCAAATGCATCATGTGAATGACATGAATGAAGGCTTGAAATTCTTTCTTCGGATCCTTAAATGGAAAGAGATGGATAGCATTTTCAAGTGCACAATCATCTTGGATCTTGTTCTCAGAACTCAATTTTCTTTTCAAATCATCCCTCTATCTATTCCATTGGGTGGTGGAGCTAATAACATTACAATGGACATCTACAATATTCTTTCCACATCCATGGATCCTTCTCTAAACCTCCCTTAAGTCACACATAACACAACACTTAAAGTTGATCCTACACCATGGAACTGACAAAAAATGACCAATTCTTGCAAGAGGGAAAGGCACCTGAAAGCCTATGAGAGAATAAGGAAAAAGTACTTGCCATGAAATCTACTCCGTATACACTCATAAATGGATACTTATATAAATTAGGACCATATGATGTACTAAGGAGATGTGTTCTAGAGCATGAGAGGGATATCATAATCAAGGAGGCACATGTTGGCCCTACAGGGAGCCACTTCTATGTAGATACCACAACCAAGAAAATAATTCAAGTGGGATTATGGTGGCCTATACATCGTAGATAAAAGGTAAATGTTGAGATCATTTTCCGCTTCCTTTGTTTCCCTCCCCTTTTCTATTTTTCTCAACTTCTTTTGTCCATTTCTTTCCCCCCTTCTATAGTTACCCAAATTCCCCTTTCCTTTTTCCCTTCTACTTTCCCTTTCTTGTTACTATACTAAGCCATTTTTTCGAAATGGAGGGTTCATGGGTTGGCGGTCTCATGGATCCTCATATCCATCTATACTCCCATTCATGAGTCCGACCAACCGCCACTTTATCCCATACTTAACCGATTTTACAACTGCGATTCCCAGGTCAACAGTTGCAAGGCTTCCATATCCCATGTTCCATGATATACATTTTGAACCTAAAGGATCTGTGATCTACAATTTGACCACCAGATCCCCGAGCCCCTAAGAATCTCATCTATATTTTTCTGAGTATGACAGACCGCATTTCAACACTTATCCAATTCACGCCCTTTCGCCACCGTGGGTTGGTGAGTTGGCAGGTTCACAAAATTGACCAAATATTAAATCACTCTCGTTCGTCGCCTCCAACTTCACGGCTTTCCCGAGACATATTTACTGTGATTTTAATGCTAATAGATCAACACACAAGCTCCATAAAAATCATCATTAATAAGTGAAATGCTTGCGGAAATTTTCATTAAGTCACATTAAACCACGATTTGCGGAAGATTATATCGTCTCTCCCAAGTGCCTTATTTTGAATATCATCTGGATTAAAAGAATGCTCTCATCAACCTATGGAAGCAACAACTCAACATCAGTTTTGTGGAGATACTGTGAACACTTTTGGACACGAGGATCAGAACTTTCAGTGGTCTAGAGCCTACTCTTATTATTCATCTCCATCTGCTCAGAAGGAAGTAATTTGGACCTCCATAATTGCTTGTGCCGACTGTGTTCCTCAGGTTTTTGACAGTAAGGAACTGGTCACCTGGTGCGCCAAGAAATATATACTAAGTCAATGGATAATTCAACTTCAATACCATTCCCCCGTTTCTCTGTCACCTCAAGTATTTCGTAAAATGTTAAAGCTCACAAAGCCAACACTCACTTTCAAAGGTGAATATTTCAGGGACTTCTTGAGGAACCACGACAATGGCCTGGACCTCTTACCTGAATTCTTGGAGAACCCCTCGACCATTCCTGAAGATATTACCAGATTGTAGGTCGGCTTGTTCAAGAACCCATTTTAGGAAATTACCTGCTTATTCACCAGAGTGACCGACCAAGAAAATACTGTCAGTATTAATTCCCACGTGATTCTTTACATCTTATATTTTGCTGTCAAGAAGCAGGCCATTTTCGATTGGGGGAATTGATTTCCATTAAAATATCTTCCCAATTGTCTCAGTATAAAAAGGATAAGAAATTATTTATGTCTTTTTATTTGGTTTTCGCAATAGTGCATTATTGTCAATTTCCTAAATTGTCTATATGCAAGAAGGTCAATTGTGAATGTGATCCAGTGAGTTTTTGGTATTAAGCGTTGTGGAGGCACAAAGCTTCCCTGCACTTCTATGAAGTATTCAACGACTTTGTCTTAGTTTTTAAAGAATTAATGTTTGGAAGATATATCCCAAGGATATATTCCCAGGCGAGTAAGTTCCTGGATAAAAAGGGGACTGTGGAGAAAATGGACAATTACAACGTTATTATGGTTTTCGGCTCTAAATAAAGTCCCTCCTTTCTTCCATGCCATATATCCGACATAATGTCTTTTATAGAAGTTGCAAGGCAATACCATTTATGGCTGCACTTCTTTCATGAAAAAAGAAAAAAACAATTCATACCATTGCCATGGAGAATTGGGGATTTTATATTTAGAAATATAAACAAGATTGATGAATTCGCGAACCATTTCCAGAATTTAAATTTGAAATATGCTAAAAAAGTAAGAGGTTTTGACCCTAACGGGATTTTCACGGAACACATGATGGAAATTCAGCAACTCATTTATTCACACTGTCTTGAATGAAGGAGAATATAGTATCTTAGGTACTCTTACTCACATTGTTGGCGACTTGGAGACGATACTCAGTACCAATGAAACCCATAATCAGAAAGGAAAGGGCCCTGGTGAGAAGAGTGCCCAATCTCCAACTATCACTCCCAAAGCTACAACATCTCAGAGCAATGCTCTAGCAACCTACCCATTTAAGAAGACAATCAACACTAGTTCAAGTGGAGGATGAGATAAGAACCTCCCTCCAGGAAAAGTTGAAAGCTCACATAAACTGCCTCTGAGGAAAAAGAGGAAGAATATTGTACAAGAGGAAGAGGAACATCATGTCGAAATTGACATCAACAATTTTTCCATCGAAGATATGGAGCTTGAGGTTGTCATTGAGAAAATATTTCCTAATATTGATCAGCCAGGAGGCATGACCCACTAGAATCCGTCCTTAGAAATTATTGAAAATGAAATTTTTGACGAAAAAGAATCTTTTGCATTTCAGAGTGTTGTCTTTGACAACGAATAAAAAATTAATTATTGAGAAGAGTGATGTAAAGAATAAAAAGGGGAAATCTCGTTCTGAGATTAACATGAAGAATATGTGGCCTTCCCAAATTTCAAAAATTCACAGAGCAACTAGCGATGCATTGGACGACTCCACTGGGGGTCTCGAAGCGGAGAATATAAAGTTAAAGGAAAGGATTAAGGAATTGGAAGAGACCTTGATGCCTCTTCCCCTTCTTGCCATCCCTTTGGAAATTGTTGGACCCAACACAACCACAACTAAGTTAAAAGGATCCTCAAGCTTACTCACATCAACCAAGAGCTATGTGAATAATAATATCAAGAAGAGAATGGCATTGATTACAGAAGCTTGTGATATTTCAAAGAATATGATTTCTTTTGGTTCAAGGGAACATTCCTTCCATGAGTACATACAGGCAAATCTAAAAAATGAAAAAGGATTTTATCTTGATGTCATGGTACCCTTTGGTGTTAAAGTTTCAAACATGTCGCAGCTAAGAAGAAGAGAGGAGGACCTTCCCTCTCTGAGTAGGATCAAGCAGTTAAATGCATGTTGGAAAGAGAAAATAAAGAACTTGAACATCATTGCTCATGTGTGCAGCCAAGCCATAACAAGGAAAGAAGAGCTATTCAAAAGACTCACGGAGGTGGACCTAGCTAAAAGCACTAACGAGGTCCAAGATCCCAAGTTGATTCTCAATTCATTATCCCTCTCAAAACAACAATTCGAAGAACAAGTTGAGATATTCAAGGGGTTGTCAATTGAAAAATTCTATGGCATAATTGAATATGATGAGGAAGCCATAGATATATGGCTAGTAGATTACTCTGTAAAAAATCAGGATATTGAAGAAATATTACGTGGCATTTCCATTGATCTTCGTGACTTGGAGGGCGAGCTGTTCAATATTAAAATCAGGCATGAAATCAACGTGGCACCTATGAAGGCCTACAACGAAGAATGGTTCAGAAAGGCTATCGATAAACTGACAAATGAAGGGAAAGAAGCAGTTGAGACGGTTCCTATAACCATCAATGACAACGATAAAAGGACATCGGTAAGTAAATGAAACCATGAGAGACCATCATAGTAAGTTTTTGCTAATCATATCTTGCTTTATTTATCAGTTCCTTCATCCAGTTATTCCACCTCTTTCACTAGAAAGGTCTAACTGAAGACTGATAACTTCTTGTTTTCTTCTTTCCAGGTCTTGTTGTTTTTCTTTCGCCCACCTTCCTCTTTCTGCAAATCTTACTTCTTGTATCTATTTTTTTTATGGTCCGCAGGATCCCCAATCCCAGTCTTTATGACAAACACATTTAATTTTCGAAGAATATGTAATAAACTATATATATTTTTAGAAATTTCAAGAGAGCTATTTTGGGAACAATCTTGACTGTGCTTTGTAACCCTGTTTTCAGAATATAAAGTATTTGAGGTTGATCTATCATTATCTTTATTTGAGCTACCCATGTTTCCACTCTGTTAAAGTTCTCTTATGCATGCAGACCATCTTCTTTGTTATTTTTATATGATCAAAAATCTTAAGTTATACTATGATGGATGTGAGGAAATTTTTCTTATTTTGCTTTAATGTGTGTGATTTGTGATTCCTAGTCTTTTCTTAGGAGCCTTCTTTAGACAAAAAAACAAAACATTTTATTTCTTGTTATTTTATTATTTCTTTTATTACCACGACCAACTTTTTGAAGTCCCATATCTCAACGACATAAAGTCACATGAAAATCTAAAGTAAAAGAGGAGTACCACCTCTATAAAATCGCAGGGAGATTTATATCCTTGTGAGGTTGTCGTTTTGATCCTAACGGATTCAAGCGTCAACAGTAAACAAGTGTGAGAAGTTCTAGAGGATAAGTCGACCACTATGGAAGGATGAGACGCCTTTAAATTCAATCAATCCAAGCCTCCCATTTGAAATTTTGGCTAGTGGATTTGTAAAACCTTTCCCAAAAAGAGGGAAAATGACATGAGCCAAGTATATTATAATAGAAATTGAATACTTAAATAATTGGGTAGAGTCAGAGCCAGTTGAGATTTGCAGAAAAGAGGTGGAACCCAAGTTTATTTATGAGAATATCATCACAAGGCTTGTATGCCCATTGACAATAATAAGCAACAAAGGAACCCATTTTGTAAATGGTATCATAAATTTATTAATAGAATAATTCCTAATCAACCACATGGAAAGTTCACCCTATCATCCCCAATCAAATGGCGTAGTAGATTCCTTCAACAAAACCCTATGCAAAGGACTTACAAAAATGTGGGGTCGACATAGATGATTGGGATGAAAAGATACTTGATATCATATGGGCATACAAAACTGTATATAAGAGGTCAATTGACCAAAAAATGTTTAACATGGTCTATGGACAAGAAGCTATAGTCCCTCTTCATTTTGGAGCCAATGCAAAAATACTAGAATCACTAATGTACTATGACTCAACTAAATCTAGAGAAAAAATATTGCATCAATTAAATAAGATTGAGGAAGAATGAATGACTACACTCCACCACCAAGAAGTGAAAAAAAAACCCAGAAAGAATGTCATGATAGAAACATAAAGAAGAAATAAATTGACATTGGAGGCTTGGTACTTCTATATGATAGTAGAATAAAGGTAAACCAATCTAATTAGAAATAGTCTGGTTGGGACCATATGTAGTCAAAGATATAAGGTCGATTGGAGAAGTGTAACTTATAACTCTCCAAGGTAGTCAATGTTGCCCACCTAAAGCCCAATGGTGAAAACCCTTAGGGGGCCACTAGGAAACAATTTGTTTCAAAATCATTTAGTTCACAACTGTGTTCTTAGAAGATATATGTGTGTGTGTGTGTGTGTGTGTGTGTGTGCATATACATTCATACATATACATACACATACACATACACATACACATACATACATACATACATACATACATACATACATACATACATACATACATACATACATATATATATATATAATTCTAATGGTGAAAAACCTCAGGGGCACCACAAGGTGGGACTTGAAAACCAACTTGTTTGGCATGTAGATTCCTGGAAAAAAAAACTAATAAAACAGTCAGTTAAGGCAAATTCTGATGAAAAACCATCGAAATATGAGAATTTATAAGATGATTATTAACCATTATAATCGAGTAAGAAGAAGAATCAATTAGAGATCATGATAGTTGTGTTGGCACCCAAAGGTTTTGAAGAATTTACGCATGTGCCACAAATCATTACTATGTGTGCGACCATAAAGATATACTATGCAATTCCAGGAAGGATCAGCATCAATGCCATCCAAATGAATATCGTGTGTACCAACTGAATTTTGCACTACGCGCAAAGAATCAAGAAGAGACCCGCATGTAGACCAAATCTAAGTGTATCTTCGAGAGTCTTTTGTAAATGATTTCTATAACAACCCGAATGATTGTGGGAAAGGATATGGATTTGATGGTAAGTTAGTTAGAATTGCAATTTTCCAGAAAGATATGGGGTGTGAATGTAGACACATAAAGTGTGTGGGACTTTTGCTCACTCAATTGACTGGAGAAGAGTAGTGGAAGAAAGACAAAGTTCAATATTGTAACAAAGATTCAACTTGAACAACAAGAGATAGTTCCATTTCCAGTTTTTTCTAAGTCTTGCATGTGTCTGTTATAGAGCCAAAAATGTGTATGAATGAAGGAAAGAGACTAAAGCACATGGCACATATATTTGGTATGCTTGTTGAATGAGTCTAGAGCACATGGCATAGACCTATGTTATGACTTTGGTATCTCAACATATCTAAAATGAATGAATGAAATATGAAGTTCTTTCTCTCTGAATTTTTATGAGTGTTATGGTTTGAATGTAAATATGTTTTACTTTTTGGTGCATGTCACAATGGTACTTAGTTTTGTATGGATGAATGTGTTTATGGTTGAGAGGTTTTCTTGTATGCACTGTCCCTTCACATCTAACATAAGACTAATGGTCTTTGTGATTTTCATCGTGTCTCGGGTGAGACATTCTTCGGTCCTAGACTAAATATTTAATATGTCAGCACCTTGGGGTTTTGTTGGTCAATCTTGATGAACCCTGGGTCTTCAACCCCCTAGAAAGAAGAGTGTAGATCCACCAAATGGTTCCTTTGCTGGGATCTGGAGGTTTTTTATTGTGTGATGAAGGGAAAGAATGAGGTGGAAACCTTCTCGGGAGGAAATACAATATTGGATATCTGAGAAGGAAGACGAGTTTGCACGATGAGAGACCAAGAAATTAATAACCAAAGTAGGCATAGGTATATCTATACAAATTTGCATGAAGTTTTATTTGTTGAGTTTCCTTGTTTGCTGTATGAGTGGTTGAAGAGGAAGACAACGATTAACACTGCCTTGGGAGCCTAAGAACCACTAGTATGGGACCATACTAGGATCAAGAGACTGAAATATATGGATAATAAGTGGTATCAAGAAATCAACTTCTGGTCTGATTGGATTAAGGAAGGATACATCGTTTAGTTTTCCATCGAATACAATGGTACTTTCAACGAGGATGAAAGAAAATTTGTGATCGACCCTAAAAATAGACTATTGGAAGAGATTCCCCTATGGATCAAGATGTTGTTTGTGGGTAAGGGGATGATGTGCATGGAGCCGGATAGGATGATCGAGTAGACCTCCTCATTTATTGGGGGGGGGGAGGAAAGAATGGGAAAAACGAGAGAGAAAATGGATGTAGTGGGAGAGATCCATAAGATGATGAGATGAGGTGAGGAGAATGGACCCATAAGAGAAAAACAGAAAAAGAGCCAAGAGATGTGTAAGAAGAGTTGTGCTAAGGAGGAAAGTCGAACAAAGGAGTGGAAAGAAGATAGAAAGGGGTGAAGGATGAGGGGTCATACCCATAATGAAGAGAAATGAGACCACACCAGGAGGATGTTCGACAGACAGTTCCATGTCAAACAAAAGCACAAAAGGAGAGAGGTCATCAAAGAGACGTGACGTTAGGAGTAGGGTATCAAGTGAGGATTCCGAGAGTATTGATATTAGGTTAAGAGACGAAAAAGTCAAATCCCCTTAGTTGTTGAGAGATGTAGTCACATAAGATGAAGACGAGGTGTAGGGTAGAAACACTGACATAGTAGAAGATGTTGATGGACCCCTCCGAAAAAGGGAAGAGGATTTAGATTTTGTGAATGAGATTGCACGACTATAAGTAGGAATCTCTTTTTGATTCCTCACTGAGGATAATGAGAGAAGATGGAGGAACCCCCTCTTTGAATAACCCCAAATAATACACCAAATGAAAAAAAAGTAATACACCATTCACATGTGCATATATTCTATCTTACTCTTGTGGAAATTACTTGTTTTAGGAATAAATGTGTAACTTTTACATCTATTCAAGATGGTAAGTTACTAAAAACTCTCATTCTTTCATGTGGAGAATTATTTGTTCTTCCAAAATATTAATAAGTTCATTAGGATTTTGATTTGTATATTTTCTTGCAATCGGTATGTCAAAATGCTATTGGTGCAAAAAATCTATGGAAGTGCTTTAGACAATTATCCCTTTTCTTCAATATTTCAATTGATTTCCTTGACCAACTTGACTATTTTTAATCTTAGCAATGACTTGCTTGTAGAGTCTATAAATAAAAAAACCTAAACCAAAGGGAATTCCCAAGTCTTCTATTACAGTTTAGAATATTTCCCATGTGAACACCGTCAAAGAATTTTCCTATTTCCCATGTGAACACCGTCAAAGGATTTTCCAAAATCAACAAAGAAAGCAAAATGATCTTCTTTGTTTTTACAACAATTTTCAACAATAATCATAAAATTAAGAATTCATTCAATTTCCGAGTGCTTGTCCATAATATTAGCTTGGCCTTTAGCTCTAATTTTGTTTTCATCTAACCAACCACTAATTTTATTTTCTAACATAGTTTTGAAAAACTTCATAAAAGAGAAAATCATAATAGTTATATAATTAAAAGGATTACTTTTGTCCCCAAATTTATAAACAAGTCCTAATGAATGTCTTGTCCATTTTTAGGAGATCCTTGTCTTAGCTAAGTATGAAATAGAGTTTATATGTGAGAAATAAAGATAAAACTACCAATCTTAAGAATTTTAGCTTGATAGTTTTCTATGTCTAAATAGCTTTTTCTTTTGCCAACTTTCTTATCTTTTCTTTAATGTCATATGAAAAGAACAATTTGATTTGAGCGTATACGATCAAGGGAGCAATGGTGTTAACCACATATTTAAAGTTACAATTGCTTAAGATAGCCACTACATTTGTCTATGTTAAATTGAGGTTTACTTGTACTTTTTTGTAAAGTATTTATATATATTTTTTCAATTAAATCTTTATATTCTTTCACCTTTTGCTCATTATTCATATTATTTTAAGTTAGTATGTATATTATCATATAATAAAATTACTATTTTCTTAGTTTAACTATATTATTATTTTTTTTTAAATTAAGTTTGATTTTGAACTACATTCACAACAATGAAAAAGACTAATTAAAAAGAGACTAATAAAATAAGGTCCAAAGCAACACTTAAATGGCCTCTAAATTCTAGATTTCACTAAGATTACTAAGGTTACATTAGAAGGAGACTAATAAAATAAGGTCCAAAACAACACTTGAATAGCCTCTAAATTCTAGATTTCACTAAGGTTACATTAGAAGGAGACTAATAAAATAAGGTCCAAAACAACACTCCTCATTATCCATATTATTTTAAGTTAACATGTATATTATCATATAATAAAATTACTATTTTCTTAATTTAACTATATTATTTTTCTTAAAAAATGAAGTTTGATTTTAAACTACATTCACAACAATGAAAAAGACTAATTAAAAAGAGACTAATAAAATAAGTTCCAAAGCAACACTTGAATAGCCTCTAAATTCTAGATTTCATTAAGGTTACATTAAAAGGAGACTAATAAAATAAGATCCAAAACAACACTTGAATAACCTCTAAATTCTAAATTTCACTAAGATTACATTAGAAGGAGACTAATAAAATAAGATCCAAAACAACACTTAAATAGCCTCTAAATTTTAGATTTCATTAAGATTACATCAGAAAATATCTACTTTACTTTAATGATGTTCATACCAAAAAGTTTCATCACTAAAAAATAAAAACATCTAAACTTTGAACTCAATGAAGACGCATCTTTTTAAATCATAAAGCCATCTATACCTACAATGTACCTCCATTACATGTTATATTTTCATATTAATATATTTTTAATATATTAAAATTACTATATATATTTTTAATTTAATTATATAATATATTAAAATACATACATATTATATGATTATTATATATATGTTTAATTTAATTATATTTTTGTAAAATAATTTATCATTATCATCATTATATATTAATATATAATGATATTGATACACTATATACTATCATAGCCGCTAACTCGCGACTGAGAACGCCATGACTTAATTAATATAATTTAATTATAATTACGACTTAAAATATAACTTCGACTACATTAAGTCATTCATTCATAGTATATTGATTGCAAATAGCATCAAATTAAAGAGTTCTTCCATAGCATTTGGCAACTACATATTAACAAATACATTTTTAACAATAACCATCGTGGCGCATTCATTTCATGGGATTAATTCATTCCATGAAGTCTTCATTGTTTTTTTTAATAGATTCAACAATGAAGTTGTCATAAAAATGAAAACAATTAATACATTAAGAAAATGTTGAATGTTAGTTTATAACAGAGCTTAGAAAGATATTTTGTAAATAAAAATAAACAATTTTAGTGGAAGGAAATTTTGTAAGTATAAGCTCAAGCAAAAGGGTGTTGGAAAATAGGAAGCTCCATGGCATTTTGAAGGTTTTTTTTACAAAGCACCAAATACTACTTGAAGGTTTTTTTTACAAAGCATCAAATATTACATGTCTTGCAATGTACCACTATCACCTTTCTTTTTTTACATTTAAGATATAAGCATGTTTTAGTTTACTTAATTGGATTAAAACTTTTTAAACAAGGGAAATAGCTGCAAAGCAGCTAGTCCATGCCTCATTGACTAGAATGTGAAGGGAAAAATGTTACATTAAGCAATAAAATTTGGGTTTGACAAATGCTAACATGGATATGTTTTAATGGTTCCGTGCATTTATTGTTCTGTGGTTCCCTGACTAAGTTATGATAAATGAAGACTTAAAAACATAAAAGAAAATTTTAATAAATATATGGCATTACTGAAAGAAAAACAATAGCAATAGTGAGGTAACAACGATAGATAGAGATAGCAACATGATCATTTCACAATAAATCAGCATAGCATGACACCCTATCTTTGATCAATAGATATGAGTAGTAGTAAATCAATCATAGAAGTTGTAACCAATATTAGGGATACTAACCAATAAGCATTGTAACAACGATGGAGACAACGACATGATCATTTCATGATAAATGGACAATATAGCATGACACCCTATCTTTGATCAAGAGGTATGGGTAGTAGTAAATCAGTCATAGAAGCTGTAACCAATATCAGGGGTAGTATCCAATAAGCATTGATGTTGTTGATTTATTAAACTTAAGATCTGTGTAATTGCCTAATCATTGCAAGCTTAGATACCAGTTTCATTGATTTAAAGATAATACTAGTCCTGTCATATGAACTGAGTAATTTCTTAATCATTGCAGCTTAGATACCCGTTTCATTTATTTAAAGATAATACTGGTCATGTCGTATGAACTGAAACTAAACTAAATGCAATTAATGACACTCGACTGAGATGGTCCACATACTAATAGAACACATCATGCTTTTAATATGCTTATAAATTCACTCGATCCATCAAACCATTTACTTTCTTCCCATAATTGAAACTTAGAAAACAATGTACCTGACAGTTGTGATAAAAATGAGAACATAATGACAAGTTTAAAAGCAAAAGAGGGAACATGAACATAATTTACCAACTGTGCAAAGGCATAGTTTCCCTGTGCAGAGAGCCACTACAATACTCATGGGTTTTGGCCCTTCGGTGTTTGAGAGTATGTACTCCCTGGTACTCCTCTGCAGTGCTGTGGATGGGGCATTTCTTTGGTTCTGAGTTCTAGTAGGTGTGTGTGGCAACCTACGAGTAGTTGTGAATGCATTTAACAACTTAAGCCTAGCTACCCCACCTTTTGCAGTCGGGGTCATGTTGGTCCCTTCCATGACACCCTGTGAGTTTGTAAAGGGAAGAATAGTATGGTTTGCATAGATGATTTTAGGGGAGAAATTTCGCCCATGGGCGAAATTAAGGGGCCTCTAATTTTTTATTGGACGAATTTTTTGTATTAGAGTGATTTTTTTAAACTTTTTTTATTAGCCCGTAATTTATTTTAAGGTAAAAATCGTGTACAAGGTTAGCCCATGTT
>ML797774.1:265833-279308 GCA_009831015.1 Picea engelmannii | reverse complement strand
TTGACTAAAATATTCGCCAAAAAATTATATATACATTTTATATTATTGATAAAATAGCCCTCAATTTTTCCTATGTATCATGGGGATTCGCCCATTTATTATACATATAAATTTAGGGGGGTTCTTAAAATCACCCCTGATGGTTTGTTACAAAATCCTGATTTGCATGAAACCCCCTTTTAGCTGTAGGGTTTTTCATTGCAAAGATGGTTCGTAATTTACCCCTGATTTTGTCTTGTGATGGTAGCCCATCTGCCATGTGGTTTTTTTTTTTAATATGCTTTGTACATCATTGTTTTATTAATAGATTGATGGAAGAATGTTGCACAAAAAGAAAAAAGAAAAATAAAACTTGTATCTGGGTTCCATCCGCAAGAATCTGTAAACCATAAATCTCAGCAGCTCGAGCACTTGCAACAACCCCTGTGTCTCGAAGATTATTACAAGCTATAAACTGCAACATTCAAATAAATTAAAACATTACAAAACACACAAGCATGTACATTATTTTCACGAAACACGTTATTTACTGAGATCTGATCATTTAATCAAATCAAACATTGTTTTTACAAAACACATTATTCATTGGGATCTGATCATTTAATAAAATCAAACATTGAAGCATAATGGTATAAAATTAAACAAATAACATCCATTTTGCTTGCAAAATTGCAAACAAGCTTCTATTAACCAATAGAACATGAAAAATGAGTTTCTCTTCCTATATTTTAAAGCACTTTTCACATGGAAAAACTTGCCTGGGCAACCCCAACTGTATCATCTATTGCTTTGCATATAAGCCCCAAAGTGCTCAATGTGTGCTCACATTGAGAGAGAGCCTGTCAAGAATATTTTCTCTGACACTTAAACAATTACTGACAAAAAATTGAGAGAGAGCATGTCAAGAATTTTTTCTCTGACACTTAAACAATTACTGACAAAAACTTGAGGGGAAAAACAACTTTATGTGGAAAACACCAAAAACACTCACCTCGGGATGGCTTACAACATGCTTGAGCTCTTCCTTCTTCACACCAGGAAGACCCAAAATCAAACATTTAATAAAATCATTTAATAAATCATGCTTGAGCTCTGATCATTTAATAAAATCAAACATTGATCGAAGCATAATGGTATAAAATTAAATAAATAACAACATCCATTTTTTTTGCAAAATTGCAAACAAGCTTATATTAACCAATAGAACATGAGAAATGAGTTTCTCTTCCTATATTTTTAAGCACTTTTCACATGAAAAAACTTGCCTGGGTAACCCCAGCTGTATCACTTGTTGCTTTGCATATAAGCCCCAAAGTGCTCAATGTGTGCTCACATTGAGAGAGAGCCGGTCAAGAAATTTTTTCTCTGACACTGAAACAATTACGGACAAAAAAATGAGGGGAAGGGCAACTTTATGTGGAAAACACCAAAAAGACTCACCTGGGATTGGCTTACAACACGCTTGAGCTCTTCCTTCTTCACACCAGGAAGACCCAAAAGGCAGTGATGAACTGCAAGCTGCACTTCACCGACTATATGCAATCGGTGGCTAAGAAGTAAATCATAATTACGGTGAATGCTGCCACCGAGTGAATTTTCAATAGGCGAAACTGCTTTATCAACAAGCCGCAGTTCAACTACCTGCCAGAAAAGAGCACATAGTATAGGTAAGGGATAAATAATTCCCTCTCTGGTCCTCAAAATATTGACAAGCAGCATAGAGCATTAAAGGCAAAGTCCTTTCACATCCCAAAATGAATGGTTTAAATGGAAAAAAAGTTGTCTACCGTGCAAAGCATTTTATAATAAGGAAATAAAATTATAGAAACAGACTTTGACCACACATTTTTTAATCACAAACAGTTTGCACCTCCCTCGGGGTTGGGGGCTGATTATATATTTGTAAAATGTTAATATTTCAGATTAGTAGAAGCATTATTTTCAAGGAAGAATAAAAGTAATCCAAGTAATAAAAGCCATTATTTAAGCAGAGTCAGTCTTCCATCACAGAAATGCACAATTCAGGACTCATGCACGACTCAGTGTTTTTTAGGCATTGTTTGTTAGGCACCCATGTTCTCACCTTGGCTTGGAAAGTCCACAATAACCACTTATGAAACTTTGATTGTTGAGGTTCACCCACTGGGAATTTACCATTTTCTGGCAAATGCCCAGAATCAATTACATCAGGCTATATCCCAATCCCAGTGACAAAATACGCCCTTACGAAGGAAAAATTAAAACCACTCAATATCATGCACTTCTGATTTCTGCAACTATCTGAGAGCCATTAAGCAAGGGAGCATGTTTATTACCTGGTAAGCCACGCGAAACTGAGAACCATGGCTGGGCGGTGTAGCTAGATCTGTCACATACAGAGGCCCTGCATGATAAACCCACAATTTATGTGACTTGACAGAAATAAAGGAAGATAAAAATGACACGATTTCTCGGACGATTTACGAACTGGGTATGATTTTTTTTGAATGGAGACATGAAAACACGAACTGGGCAGAGAAAGCAAGTCCTTGGAAACTGTCCCCGCCTCCAGGCTAACACTCCCGTTCTGATTCTCGTCCTGTTTCTGGGTCGCGGATTGGGCCGATGACATCGCACTGGGAATCCGCCACTCGGCTCCTGATTGATGAAGTGATGCCGACCGTGCCGAATTTCTCCATAGCTTCGTGGTGGGCGTGGGGAATGTTGTTTCCGTCGATTGACGCGACTTGGGGAGCAATGAGGAGTTAGAAAAACCCAAAGCAGGAGTTGATGGACAGAGTTTGGAGGCCATTCTTGGTCCCAAATTCGATATCTGCGACGCTCCCAAGTTCCACAACCCCTCGAGAAGGAAGAAGTAAATACTTTCCTCCCATAATTCAAACTTATAAAACATATTGACGAGTTTAAAAGCAAAAGAGGGAACGCATACGTGTTGTGCAGCGTGTATCAAGGAAGACATAAGTCTAATCCATGTGAAGAAGTAGTAGAGATCGAAAAAAATCCATCAAATTTTGCATACAACGTATTTTAATTGTTGTTCACTTACACACCAAGTCTGTATATTGATTTGAAATAAATTTTGAATACAGCGTATTTTAATTGTTTTTCACTTACACACCAAGTCTGTATATTGATTTGAAATAAGGGATAAGAAATTTTTATTACGCACAGCAGAGATCGAACAAAATCCACACAATCCCTATTCATGTTATGTACATGATTATTAAACAAATATGAAAATGGAATGCATACACAACAAATGTGTGCAACAGGTTGACTCACGAGGGTGATCAGGTACCGACCTGCAAGGACATTCATGCCGTTCAAGGAAGCCTGGAGAAAGGTAATTTTCTCATTCTTTACATTAGCATGGTTTTCCCAATACTCATTTTTGTCATATTCTTCTTGAGTGTGTCTCTGCCTTTGAATGAGCAATGGTTTCTTTAAACATGTATTTGAATTATCCATACCATACCATTCGCTTCAGGCAAGAGTTCGAATGAGTTAAGAAAACTTTCGTGTTGGAAACTAGAACTTCCTGCACAAGAGATCCTAAGAGTGTGACTATATAAACTTTAAAGGGAAAAAAGTATTATCTATCATAGTGTTGTAAGAATAATAAAGTGTTATTATCGTAGTTTTATAATAATAAAATATATATTGATGAGCAGGTGTCCTTACCATGGTTCAAAAATTCAACACATAACATTCCCTCGTCCACATGGAACCGCTGCCATGGATCCCTTGGGTGTTTTGTCTATTTTCGGATCATGATCTACATGGAGGAGGTTTAGGCATGCTCAAGGGAAAGGGCAGAAAGACAACGAGGAGCATAACCCATTGGTTGTCCAACATAAGGAGCAGCAGAAGGAGTTGATTTATGCAAAATAACCGACGAAAATGTTGGACACACCTACCACACTTAGAGGGGGGGTGAATGAGTGTGGGGTGTTATCCCCGATTTCTAGAGATAACTAGGAGATCATGTCTCGAGGCCCACAGGTCCTAGACATGGAGTACCGAGAGCAGGATTGACCTGAGCATGGCCCTGGAGGGCCCATCTTTCTTCTCTTTCATCTGACTTGTCTTGTCAGCAGCAGCGACATCCATCACCTTCGGCTTGGACTTGTATCGGAGAAGACTCTTGCTCCATGAGGTAATTGGTCCAGGTATCATGGTATGTGTCATATTTGATCATTATAACCTTTAGATATATGTATCAAATTCCTTTTATTTCTGATGACTGTCTGGATCTTACATTAACCCACTTGACCATCATTGGGGGGATTGACAGGGTATCTTAACAAGCTTGTATCCATAGGTTTTGGTTTGCCACTGGGGGGAATTTTGAAGAGCCATCGTCTACTCCCATCATATCATCACTCTTACATCTTATCTCCCACTCATCTACCCCATTCCCTTAGTCCGGAGATTAGGATGATCTGTTTGTGGGGTTACACCTTATCTCGTGGGAAGAAGGGGCTAAAGGCCTAGAAGGTAAAAGCAGCTCGTAAAAGATAAAAGCCATAAAAGATGAAACCTAGAGATGCCTCGCCCAGGGATCCCCGAGAAGGCAATAAAAAGACTCTCAGCAAGAAAGAAGAGGGACCCGAAGAAAAATAACAAAACAAGACCTAGCCAAGAGGATGGGGGGTCTCATCACGAGCCAACCTATTATGTTCATGGGTACCTAGCAGTATGACATTGCCATTATCTGGTTACCACGCCAGGGCAGTGACCTTTGGTTGCATGGCCAAGGGAAAGGGGGTCTCATCATGAGTCAGCCTTATCATCTCTGCGAAAGTACTTGTGGGTAACACTATCAACTATGGTCACCACGCCAAGGCAGTGTCCTCTAGTTAGACCTTGAAATAAAATAAAAAAAAGAAAAGCAATAAAGAAATAAAGAATAAAGGCAATAAAGGGCTTGGAAAGAATTGCATCCATGACAGGTACAACTCGCCTTCTACAAAGGCACCTATAGGTAATACCGTATACCCCTGTCTTGCACTCTACCCGTATCTGTGGACATCTTTTGACCACATCACCTCATGTTACATGGCTTGGATGATACCCTCTGGAAACTTTCATTTTCTTATGGATGTTGGCCCAATAGGGTATTTTGTCTTTCTCTTTAACTTTGTATAGTAGATCATTGTAATATCTTTGAGCTATTGAATGATATATCAGGGGTTTTATGCATGTATTTGATAAAATTGATGATGAAATGTGATTGACATTGCTATGATCCCTGTGACTAATGAGCCCATGGAGGGAAAATTTTTTGATGTGCAGGACCATGCCTGACAAAGAGGTACCAGTTGGATCGGTACACATGGGGAGATGATTAGTTCAGACCTCCATGGGACTGAAGAGCCCATCAGATGGTTGTTGGGACCCCATCAAGGGCAGAGACAGGACAGTGATTGGATGAGCCTTTGCACATGAGAAGAAGAAGGACGTTCCACCTAGGACACTTTAGCTGATCCTAGCCCAGGGGGGTTGACCCATTTCAGATGGAACATTTTCCTTTTTGATGACCAGGACGTCACCCAGGATGTCTTGACGTCTCCTTGAGCGTGTGGCAGTTTGACAGGACGTCTGGCACGTGTGGCAGCTTGGAGGAGCCCGAAAAGGGCTACGTTTGACTTATGGATGCTGGACTAGCCCCAAAAGGGCCTAACGTCTCCCTCAAAGGGGCTTGATGTCTCATTTTTTGCTCATTTAGGTCTTTTACTTAGCAGTTAATGTAAAAACGGTATGATTTTGGTTATTAGCCTTGTCGGCTATTTTTAATGACCTAATTTTAATTATGGGTCATGAGATACTATATATTGAGGATGTTTTTCCCTCATTTGAACATAACACAACAACTCACATTTGTGAGCTCTGATTTTTGCGCTCCAGTTTGGGTATTTGGTCTTTTAAAGGAGGCGCACTTGTTGATGGAAGGCTTTTCTTGGCATATTTGGCATTTTTCTTGAGGAAGGTTTACAACTAGGGTTTGCACATGCTTTTCTTCATGATATGTAAGAATTTTTCCTGCAAAACTTCTTGATTGAATGGTTGTAGGTTAGTATTCTTGCATTTACTTATAAGTTTGTTGATTTTAAAACCCTAGGTGAAAAGCACACAAGTAGGTCCTTGTCTCATGTCCCCTTAGAGAGAAATTTCCAGCCATTGAAGAAAGAAAAAAGAGCCTAGCCTTTACTACACTCTTCTCACTTCTTCCCTTAAGCTAGCTTTGATTTTAAAGGTTGAAAGGAGGGTGACGTCCTAGGCCTAGGTTATCTACACCTAGGGCCATCCATCTTCTAGGGTTTTAGTGATAGAGCCTTGCCATTGCAACACTCTCCCTCATTAAATCCTCTTGTTTTAAATCTTTTCTTTTGCTAGCCATTTTTCCAAGTTTGACCTAAAGAAGGAGGAAAGAGCACAAGGCCTTGCTTAAGCAACACCGAAGTGAGCCTCTTTCCCCTAGTATTTTGATTCTAGGGCCCTGCCATTGTAGCACTCTAGAACCCTTCCCTCTTGTCTTTAGCCTATTACTCCTTCAACCTTGGGTCCTCTCCTTGAATGACTCCATATACCCTTAGGCACTGATCTTAGACACACAACGTTGAAGTCCTAGTGTCCAAAACAACTTTCAAAACTTTAAATTTTGAAACCCTAACTAACTAAGCTAACCCTAACTAGGCTGACGTCATAGTTGGTTATTCCATCTTGACGCAACAAACATTGATAATAAGCAATTAGATAATGGTTAAAGGCATTTATTGAGTAAATGATTGATTAGATATATTGTTTGCTACATCATCTCAATAGTTATTGATGAATTGATATTTCTACATTGCTATATAGACAAAACGTTGACCTCATTGATATCTGTTGTTTCATTGCTTATATATTATTGTCAGATAGTCACATGAAGTACTAACTCACTGCATTATAGCCTGCATATATATTGTATTGTTGTTGTCTTGTTCCGGGCAGGTGTTTTCATTTGGGCATACACTTCATTTATTGGCTGATTAGCCGGATTTTCTGACCTTGGTGGTAACCTATGAGGAGGAACTTTTCCCTTGACTTTTATACTTTAAACCTCTTCAAAACCCCAGGTTACTGGGGACATCTCCCCTGGGTTAACCTCCCTAAATAGAAAGAACCTCCCCATTGAAGTGACATTGGGTGGGGAAGGTTCCTGTTACGCCAGTTTGGCCTCAATTCTCTAGCCTTTAGACCTAGCTATAAACTGTGCGATAACATTTTGGCACCGTTGCCGAGGAACACTGAGTCAATCTTCCTCAAACGACAAACCTTTTCGGTAAGCCTTGCCTCAAAGACCTTTTCTTACAACCTTACCTGGCGACTCCACTAGGCTTCTTTTTTTTTCCCCTTTTCTTTGATAGTTTCAGGAAAACTATCTGACGACTCCATAAACCAAAAGGAGATTCAATAACCCTCCTTTGTCTTTCAGAAGGAAGCCTCCCTTGAATTCACTTGTTGTCAAGTCACTCTTTGGAAAGAGACTTCCTTTAGCAAACATGTCTAGCTCTCAGACCGCTACAACAAACCCAGTTAACAATCAAAGACAGCAGTCATCTACCCTTTTCAAGCCATTAGACATGTCAGCCATACTAGGCTATCCTAGGCAAATGCCACCCAAGTATGAGAAGTGGTTGCCTAAATTTACTGGTACTGATGCTACCAATGCCGAAGAGCATATGAGTAAATTTTGGGTATTCTTTTAGCTTCACCCCATCAATGATGATGATGAAGACTTGGTCATGAAGTTATTCTCTGCTACTCTTTATGATGCCTCAAGGCGTTGGTATCTCAGCCTTCCTGATGGAAGCATCAATACCATGGATAGACTTGAAGGGGCCTTTATCAAAAGATGGAGTATCAAAGAAGACCCTAATATGCTGCTCACTCGACTAAATAGCCTTGCCAAATATGAAAATGAGTCCATTTCGGAATTTCACACCAGATTCGAGACATTGCTCCAAAGAATTCCCGCAAGCCATCACCCGAAAGATGATTACCTTGTTCATATTTATACCAAATATTTCAATGGCCAACTAGGGTATCTTCTTAGAGATAGAAACCCCCAGTCCATTCAAGAAGCCCAAGAGCTCGCCACCAAAATAGAAGGAAACCTCCTTTCACCTAAGATTGAGCCTTTTGCTAACCCAAGGGGGAGAATAGATACCAAGCAAAAAATAGTACACAATGCTGAGCCTACCTCAGATCTCTATGCTAGTATTAACAAATTACAAGCCTCCATGGATGGCATCATAAAAAATCAAGAAGAAATGATGAACCGGATTGTCAGACTTGAAAAATCCCAGATCCAAGCACCTAGGCCTCCGTTCAAAGGGCATTTCCAGAAAGGGAATCAATTTTACAAGCCAAAGAATGAAAACAAAGTTCCAAATACCTCGGCCCCTACAAACGTTGTGGATGAAAACCCTTGGTGCCTGGAGTGTAGTGAAGCACACTGGGAGCATGAATGTCCTTATAATGCTAGCCAGCAACAAGTCAACAATTTGGATTTGATCAGAATCTGGACCAGGGGTCTAAAATTTGCTCAATTTTCAAAGTGCTCAAAATGCGACAAAAACGGTGCCATTGCGTCCGTCTCGTTCTCCTGATTCCGGCGGTATATTTATTTTCGCAAACAGAGTCCGTATGAAGAAGTTATCGCGATCTGTTCGCCGAGCCAAACAGGTAAAAATTTGATGATGACTGTACCTGTCCGTATAGTCCGTATAGGACACGTGGCAGGTCCGTACGGTGACACGTGTCTGTCCATACAGGACACATGGTGGCTCCTGGGCGTGACACGTGTCATGCATTTTTGGACTTTCGGGCATATGGTTTGGCCAATCCTGAAGTGACACATGTCACCGCTGGAAGGGTGACACGTGGCACATGATGACGTCAGCATCCTATGTGTCGGCTGATGCAGCCTGTGACTGGACCGTATGGCGATGACGTGGCACGCGTTGAATGGTTGATAGCTGGCGAATGAAGAGACGACACGTGTCATCTATGTGGCTAATGGTATGAGGGCATGTGGCCCAATCTATGGGCGCCACGTGTCCCTCGTTTATTGGTTAATGGTTCATTGTGTAAAAGGTGGTGAGTCCACGGGATTCGAATGGTTGACCTCCTCCACGGGCCAAGGTTTAAACCAAATCCGCCAACCGTTACGCCCTATTTTGCCGCTTGTTATAAATTCGGCACACATTTTATTTATGTTTGCGTTAAAGTTTGGGCGGATGCGGAAAGGGCCGGGGCTTAGCCCCGACCCCGGTCTTATGGCATTCACATGTGACCATTCGTGTCAACAGAGGCGCGCGCGCGGGAGTTACAATTGTTTAAACCCATGGACTTACCATATGACAGATGCCCAATGTAAAAATCAAATCACGCGAATGGTAATTGCATGTTTCATATACCATATGTTATATGGTCGTAAACATATGTGCGCGGGGGTGTTTATTTATAGCCCTCGGTTTTGGTGATGAAACATATGACCATATCCGATGTTTTATGGAGCGAGCATATGGATTTTGAAATGGTCAAAGCCACGGTTTTATGCGTGGATTAAATATGACCCTACCTTTCGGAATATTGCGCGCGGGTTTTGGTTTTATTTTAAAACGGTTATAAATATTTGCGCGGTGTTAAACATTAAAAGCTCCCGCTTGTATTATGGTTCCACATACGACCATTAACCATGCAAATGGCGCGCGGGAAATGTGTTGGGTTTCATTTTGTGTCAAACGGATAACCACACACCTGAAAGGTGTCAAGCTCTGGTTTAAATATAGAACGGTTAGCCCTTATGCGTTGGGACGTGGCCACATGGCCCTCCATGCGCCCAACACCTCCATCCTCGGGGGCTATAGTCGCGCTAACGGTGCGACAGTTTGCACCAATTTCGGGAACGCGCGTGGGTGCTGAGTTTTTGCACGGAAAAACGCTCAAAGCTAGGTTCAGTTTTCCAGAGGTGCAATATGGCGAGCCTGTAACAAAACTTGAAGGGGAAAAAAAATGGCAGCAAGCATAACTTGATGAGTTTTTGACCAAATCAGGTGCTGTAAAAGCCCAGCTAGGGGTTTTTGGACGTCCTAAGTTCATTGAAACCATTTTCACAGGCATTTGAAGAGACCATTTGCAGGTTTTCACATTTGAAGTTTGAGGAAGCTTCAGGAGCCTTCGAGAGGTGCAGAATGGCGAACAGGTAACAGAGCTTGAAGGGGAAAAATGGCAGAAGCCATAACTTTTGGAGTTTTTGACCAAATTAGGTGCTGTAAAAGCCCAGCTAGGGGTTTTTGGACGTTCTGAGTCCATTGGTGAGGTTATCACAGGAATTTGGAGACTTATAATGCAGGTTTTTAACCATTGAAGCTTGAGGAAGCTCCAGGGACCATTGAAGCCCTCATTGTTTGAGGCATTGCTCTGATGAGCACATATCCATTTTCTGAGACTGAATAGTCATTTATAATTGTTTATTATGCTCTGAACACATTGGGATAGGTTTCAGATCCATTGGAGGACTTCTGCAGGTATTTTTACTCCATTGAAGCTCAGGGAAGCTTGGAGGTCACATGTAGAAGAGGTCATTGTTGGATGAGCCATTGTCCATTTTCAGAGTTCTAACAGTCATTTTTGGGGTTTTTATGTATTCTGAACCCAATGGTACTGTCTGTAAATCCATTGGAGTTGAGCAGCATCTTGTAAAGATCATTTGACAAACTAATCCCAAAGATCCAAGTCCATTGAAGGAGGCTCAAGGAGATGTAGCCCAGAGAGGGGTGAACTCCTTTATCATCTTGCTATTGTTGTGAGTTTGTTGTGTTATTTTCTGCATTATTTATGGCTGTGTATTGGTTTATAACAAATAATAAATCTTTTAAAAGAACATTTCTTCACACATGCACATTGACAAGAAGAACCAAGAACTTAACACATAAACCATCTTGCATAATTTAACACATGAAGCAAGGTCCTGTTAAGGTTTATTTATATGAGGTAGAGGGTGCTTGCATAGCATAAAAATTCAGCCTTCTATTTTCAGATCAGGATTGCTTCATGAACTTTCCTCAGATAAACATCACATATATAGAACATCAACAAGCCTTGAGGGAAGCAGCAAGGATGGAAATAATAAACAACTTGGACCAGGAATCACGAGAAAAGTTAAAGAAACAAGAAGTTCAGGTTTACAGAAGGAAGAATCCGAAACAACCTACTGCTGATCAGTGGAAACCCCCGCCTCTTGAGGTTCTTCTTCCTAAAACATCCAAGACTAGTAAGGTTGACCTTAACTTTGACTTTGAAGGGGATTTATCAAAGATGAACGTGAATGTTCCCCTAAGAGAAGCAATCAAGATCCCATCCATTAAAGAGCACTTTGATACTTTATTTTTGGGATCAGCTGAACCTATGGACTCCCTTATTATGTTGCAAGCTGATCATTTCAAGGTCCAGTATGGTGAAAACCCTCCCTTCTTCATGACTTTAACAATGAACAACAAATATCTTAACAATTGCATGCTAGATACAGGTGCTGGTGCTAATATGATGTCTCTTAAAGTCATGCAACAAATGGGTTTGAAGGTCACTAGGCCTTACAGAAATGTGTGTGGTTTTGAGTCTAAAGCAATACTCATACATGGGGTGGTTGAAAATGTTGAAGTGCACTTAAAGGAATACCCCTAGAAGACAGTCTACATAGATATTATAGTGGTTGATGTCCCAGATGTGTGGAGGATGTTATTATCTAGGAAGTTTGGTGCAATGATAGGCAGTTCCCTCGAGATGGACCTCACCTTCTTACGGTTACCTTTGTAAGATGGAACAACAGGATGTCTACTCAATGTACCAATAACTGGGAATCACGTACAGGATATTGTTCCTCCCATAAATAATCATAAAACGCAGAATGATGTGATACAAACTCTTCAAGAATACTCTCCTGAAGACATACCCTTTGCAACAGAAGAAGACTTTGATCGAATCGAATGGCCCAAGAAAGAAGAATATCAACAACTCCTAGATGAATTCAAGAACAAAGAAGTTGGGACAGTGAAGATATTAAAAAAGAAAAAGGATGAAGATGATGTATAAATCCGCCCGTCCCAACAAGAAGTCTTTATAGCAGAAGCCTGCCCACCTCCCTTAGTACAATACACCAGGGTTGTTCAGGGAACGATCAAATACAAATTCATAAAGTATAAGGAGGGAGATATGGTATGGATGTGGGACACTCAGAAAGGAGAGCCAACCAATGTTAAAGGAAGCACACAATCGTGGCTTGAACCTTTCAAAGTTGGAATGGAATCAGTTGATAACTCATACTATCTGTCAACTTTGGAAGGAAGAAGGCGCCCATTACCCATCAGCAGGAACCTCCTCAAACCCCACCAAGGTGGTGGGACATGAATCCACAGGTAAGTATAGGTAGGTAGGCATTTTTCGTGTATTATACCATTTGCATCTCATGTTAGTTTGCTTCCTCACTTGGATGTTGATTGTTTATTTTAGTCATATATATGTATTGTATTGCGGGGTGGCAATACCACCCCACCTTTGTTACTGATGCCATTTTCAAGTATGAGCAGGTTTGGAGGTTATGCCAGAGATGCTGAGGTTATCATGCGCTCTACGGTGAGCACATATTCCTGAGTTGGAGCCAGATGTTATCCCCGATTTCTAGGGATAACTAGGAGATCATGTCTCGAGGCCCACAGGTCCTAGACATGGACTACTGAGAGTAAGATTGACCTAAGCATGGCCTTGGAGGGCTCATCTTTCTTCTCTTTCATCTGACTTGTCTTGTCAGCAGCAGTGACATCCATAACCTTCGGCTTGGACTTGTATCGGAGAAGACTCTTGCTCCATGAGGTAATTGGTCCAGGTATCATGGTATGTGTCATATTTGATCATTATAACCTTTAGATATATGCATCAAATTCCTTTTATTTCTGACGACTGCTTGGATCTTACATTAACCCACTTGACCATCGTTGGGGGGATTGACAGGGTATCTTAGCAAGCTTGTACCCATGGGTTTCGGTTTGCCACTGGGGGGAATTTTGAAGAGCCATCGTCCGCTCCCATCATATCATCACTCTTACATCTTATCTCTCACTCATCTACCCCATTCCCTTAGTCCAGACATTAGGATGATCTGTTTGTGGGGTTACACCTTATCTCGTGGGAAGAAGGGGCTAAAGGCCCAGAAGGTAAAAGCAGCTGGTAAAAGATAAAAGCCATAAAAGATGAAACCTAGAGATGCCTCGCCCAGGGATCCCTGAAAAGGCAATAAAAAGCCTCTCAGCAAGAAAGAAGAGGGACCCGAAGAAAAATAACAAAACAAGACCTAGCCAAGAGGATGGGGGGTCTCATCACGAGCTAGCCTATTATGTTCATGGGTACCTAGCAGTATGACATTGCCATTA
>ML797774.1:251160-265760 GCA_009831015.1 Picea engelmannii | reverse complement strand
ATATCTTTGAGCTATTGAATGATATATCAGGGGTTTTATGCATGTATTTGATAAAATTGATGATGAAATGTGATTGACATTGCTATGATCCCTGTGACTAATGAGCCCATGGAGGGAAAATTTTTTGATGTGCAGGACCATGCTCGACGGACAGGTACCAGTTGGACCGATACACATGGGGAGATGATTAGTTCAGACCTCCATGGGGATGAAGAGCCCATCAGATGGTTGTTGGGACCCCATCAGGGGAAGAGACAAGACAGTGATTGGATGAGCCTTTGCACATGATAAGAAGAAGGACGTTCCACCTAGGACACTTTGGCTGAGCCCAGCCCAGCGGGGTTGACCCATTTTAGATGGAACATTTTCCTTTTTGATGACCAGGACGTCACCCAGGATGTCTTGACGTATCCTTGAGCGTGTGGCAGTTTGACAAGACGTCTGGCACATGTGGCAGCTTGGAGGAGCCCGAAAAGGGCTAACATTTGACTTCTGGACGCTGGACTAGCCCCAAAAGGGCCTAACGTCTCCCTCAAAGGGGCTTGACGTCTCATTTTTTGCTCATTTAGGTCTTTTACTTAGCAGTTAATGTAAAAACATTATGATTTTGGTTATTAGCCTTGTCGACTATTTTTAATGACCTAATTTTAATTATAGGTCATGAGATACTATATATTGAGGATGTTTTTCCCTCATTTGAACATAACACAACAACTCACATATGTGAGGTCTGATTTTTGCACCCTAGTTTGGGTATTTGGTCTTTTAAAGGAGGCACACTTGTCGATGGAAGGCTTTTCTTGGCATATTTGGCATTTTTCTTGAGGAAGGTTTACAACTAGGGTTTGCACATGCTTTTCTTCATGATATGTAAGTGTTTTTCCTGCAAAACTTCTTGATTGAATGGTTGTAGGTTAATATTCTTGCATTTTCTTATAAGTTTGCTGATTTTAAAACGCTAGGTGACAAGCACACAAGTAGGTCCTTGTCTCATGTCCCCTTAGAGAGAAATTTTCAGCCATTGAAGAAAGAAAAAAGAGCCTAGCCTTTGCTACACTCTTCTCACTTCTTCCCTTAAGCTAGCTTTGATTTTAAAGGTTAAAAGGAGGGTGACGTCCTAGGCCTAGGTTATCTACACCTAGGGCCGTCCATCTTCTAGGGTTTTAGTGATAGAGCCTTGCCATTGCAACACTCTCCCTCATTAAATCCTCTTGTTTTAAATCTTTTCTTTTGCTAGTCGTTTTGCCAAGTTTGACCTAAAGAAGGAGAAAAGAGCACGAGGCCTTGCTTAAGCAACACCGGAGTGAGCCTCTTTCCCCTAGGGTTTTGATTCTAGGGCCCTGCCATTGCAAGACTCTAGAACCCTTCCCTCTTGTCTTTAGCCTATTACTCCTTCAACCTTGTGTCCTCTCCTTGAATGACTCCATATACACTTAGGCACTGATCTTAGACACACAATGTTGAAGTCCTAGTGTCCAAAACAACTCTCAAAATTTTAAATTTTGAAACCCTAACTAACTAAGCTAACCCTAACTAGGCTGACGTCATAGTTGGTTATTCCATCTTGACGCAGAAAACATTGATAATAAGCAATTAGATGATGGTTAAAGGCATTTATTGAGTAAATGATTGATTAGATATATTGTTTGGTACATCATCTCAATAGTTATTGATGAACTGATATTTCTACATTGCTATATTGACAAAACGTTGACCTCATTGATATCTGTTGTTTCATTGCTTATATATTATTGTCAGATAGTCACATGAAGTACTAACCCACTAAGTTATAGCCTACATATATATTGTACTGTTGTTGTCTTGTTCCGAGCAAGTGTTTTCATTTGGGCATACACTTCATTTATTGGCTGATTAGTCGGACTTTCTGACCTTGGTGGTAACCTGTGAGGAGGAACTTTTCCATTGACTTTTATACTTTAAACCTCTTCAAAACCCCAGGTTACCGGGGACGTCTCCCCTGAGTTAACCTCCCTAAATAGAAAGAACCTCCCCATTGAGGTGACATTGGGTGGGAAAGGTTCCTGTTACGCCAGTTTGGCCTCAATTCTCTAGCCTTTAGACCTAGCTACAAACTATGCGATAACATGGGGCTCTTTTTCCCAAAACTTTCTTCTTACACAAAACTCCTTAGTTAACATTCAACATTTACTCATTACCCTTTGTTTTCATTTATAACTAGTTATATGTGAACATATATCAACAATATATCATCAACAAGTCATCACCACAAGGAACACAAAGAGCACAAGATGTATGTACAATTTTTCTTTTTATTATGAACAACAATCTAGGGGTTTTCCAGCAACAACTGAATAGAGTACAACTCTACAAGAGAACCAACTCTATATGCAAGACTTAGCTTACATTCTCAACACCAACTGAGATGAGGCAACAATCCTCAACAGATATCAATCTGCAACAGGTACGCGACCTGTCAGTAGTGCAGCCAGTGTGTGTACGCGCCATGGCTCACTATAGTCCGCGTATGTACGCATCCAGTGTATAATGCAACATGTGTATACTTCTGAGCAACTAGGGTTTTGCTTTGCTTCACATGCTCAGATCCTCGGCAACCTGCAATCACTTTCTCTTCTGTCTTCCACTCTCCAAACTGACCCATGTCCAGTCACAACACATACAAGATTTCCAATAGTCTACTCATACTCCACAACCAATCAATATGAATGCTATCTCAATCATGTGTAAACAACTAATATACCATAGCAATCATGTCACCGCTGAGTCACAAGAGTACTGCTCACTCCATCAACCAAATCAACCAAACTGAACCACATCATAGAAGCCATACCAAGAATTCCCTAAGCATTCACAACACATCAAACAATAGTATCCATCAAAACAAAAATGTAACCATATCAGTGTC
Organism: Picea engelmannii; assembly: GCA_009831015.1. Lineage (NCBI taxonomy): Eukaryota > Viridiplantae > Streptophyta > Pinopsida > Pinales > Pinaceae > Picea > Picea engelmannii. Next base: position 262,855 of record ML797774.1, on the reverse strand, counting down.
TCAGTGGTAGATATGAGCCCATAGAATGCAGATATGGAACCTGTCACAGTCTTCAATAGGCAGTCATCAACTCAGACACAAATCTCCATGCTTTTATCACTGTACGTGCCCTATCCTCATACAACCCACGTGTGTACGTGCCCTGGCCCATTACAGCTCGCGTACACCTCAGAAACTAGGGTTTTTGAAGCTCTGAGACTTTTTTCATCAAGATCTCCGACATTTGCCGAAACTTTGATGCGTCCATGAGATCCTCCTCTCACTCTCTTCCTCAGAATAGATCTTCAATCATGCTCAAGAGATCCATACCAAAGATGCTCTCACAAGAAGCTCTCCATCAATACTCCAAAGAATATTCTCACAAGAAGCTCTCCATTGATCCACTAAAAGGATGATCTACAAGAGACCATTGCTATCTTATTTATGCTTTCATCCTCTAGGTCACTTAACCCATTTCTAGGTCACTTAACCTATTTTCCTTATTTTAGGGTTAACCACTTTTCATAAATAGAAATTTCTCCAATACTTTATCATTTAAATATTCCTTCTTGATTTTGTCACCTTACTTTATGATTTAAATAATCTTTCTTGATTTTGTCATTTCTCTTTATTATTTAAATAATCCACCTTGACTTTGTCACTTTACTTTACCATTTAAATAATGGTTTCTTCTTTTCAAGCACTTTGACTTCTTTGACCTTTGGGGGCTTCAAGCCTTCATATAGGGGTCCTCCAACTTCATAAGGCCATAACTCTCAAATCGTGAGGAGTTATGTGACATTCCACATACCACTGGAAATGGCATGACAAGAACTATCCATCTAGGATAGTTTCACCAACAAATTCATTGATCTTCATCTCATTATTCCACATACAAGCATGGGACCTCCAAACATTCTTTTAGGATAATTCAATCCGCAAAGCATCTTCCCGTGAGGGCTTTCACCATAAGGGGACCACTTTGGAGTTCATCCATTTGTGCACCTTATCAATCATGATAAGACAATAATGAGTCATCTATACATTTTTTCAACAATGCATCATATACCAATGAAACCACATTGATCCATCTTCATCATGTATCAATGAAAACTCATTGATACATCTTCATCTATGCATTCTCACCAAGGACAATATATATTACATTAGACATCAATCAATCAATCAATCACTTGACATCAATCAATGACATCAATCAATCAAACCATTGGCATCAATGACAACATGATCCAACAAAAAAATATGCCACAACGGAATCAGAAGACAAGAAGGCAAAGGTGAGCTCTACAGTAAGATCTGAGAGGATTCGAACGTCCGTGGGGTGGAAAGGCCTTTGGTGAACTCTCAATAATTTCCAGCTGGTGCGACGATGACTTTCGTTTTGATAAGAAAAAATGGATTGATCTAGTATAACTTGCTTTGTTATGTTGCATAAATCAGGTTGCATTTTATAAAGTATAAATTTAGTTTAATGGAGTAATTAAGTTTTCCAGAGGGATTTTTAAACTATTCTCTTTATGTTCAGAGGGTGCAGAAATTGAAGGTATCCTTAGACAATCGAGTATGCCTGGAAAATATTGTTTTCAATAGCGAAGTGAGCTTTTAAAATTAATTTTGCAAATTTGCAAGGTTTTCAGTCATGAATTTCACTTCCTTTTGAGGAAGATATCTAGAATTAATTTTGCAAATTTGCAAGGTTTTCAGTCATGAATCTCACTTATTTTTTAGGAAGATATTTAAAATTAAATTTGCAAATTTGCAAGGATTTCAGTAATGAATTCTCACTTCCTTTTGAGGAAGATCTTTAAGAGAAGTTTAGTAGAGGAGTTTTTAAAATTCTTTTCATAAATCTTCTTTGAAATTTTGCTAAAATAGTGAAGTGAATGGTTTTTTTTCCCCAATTTTTACAAATTTAAATGGTTTCGAGCAGGGAATTCTCATTTTAATATTCAAAGCAAGATTTTTTGGAGAAATTTTTAGAGGAATCCCTTATATGATAATTTGGGTCCCTTCATTTTAATGGTCCAGACAAGCTTGCGAAAAAATGCTTAAAGATGAAAGCTTGACTCCTGTGATAAAGATCTACATAATTAAACAATTCTTTTCTTTAAGTTTTTATTTGATACAAATATTCCATAATTGTGGCAGCTTAAGATGCAATACAATTATTTTATTCTCTATTGAATTATCATATTGTGATTATATGTGTAGGTGGTCCACAATCGCTTCCCATATCCAAAAGATAACAGACAACGAAATAAAGAATTACTGGAACACACATCTAAGGAAGCGGTTGCTGAAAATGAGAATCGATCCCGTGACCCATAAGGCCACAGTCGACCCTCTAAATCTGAGCGACGGTCAGAAGTCGAAGGAGTTCAGGTCCCTGATCCATAAGAACTAGTGGGAGAACGCCTAGTTAGAAGCCGAAGCTCATCACCAGGAGATGAACCTTAACCCTAGAGCTCCCAAGGGTTTATTGATGACGGGCAACAACAATAGCTCAGACATGCTTAATATGATAATGTTATAGGGTAATAACACCAGAAGCACCATGAGTATTTCTTCGACTAATACTTCCTCTCACATTGATCACCTGATCGAGTCTCCTATGCCGTCTCTGAGCTTCGTCGAGTCCTTAGATATGATCCCTCGGTTTCACCATTCTATTTCGCTCGGCCACCAAGATCCCTTCTGTGAGTATCTATAGAAGAAGCCTTTGTGCGAACACTTCACCGGAATCGATATCAACATCGACAACAAAACTGACGGGGGGACAGAATCCGATCGACACAAATCTCCTCATTCCCTGTAGCTTCCATGATCCGATATTCTCAAGCAAACATTGCAATTACTCTAGCACGCACTCTGTCTCCAATGAAATCAACAACCATGGCGATCTGAGTTCTGAACTAAGCAGCCATGGCGATCTGAACACTGATTTTCTCCAACATTACTTATTTGAAGGTACAAGTTGTGAGCCTGCAGGCCGTTCAAAACTTGGCATAGAAGACCAGAGCTCCATTGCTAATCTTGTCTCTGGAAAATATTACTGGAACGACATTCTTAATATGGTGAACAGTTATCCAACAGTGACAGAGGTAACATCTTCTTCCTGTCAATACTTCTAGTAATAGGGTGCATGAAGCAATGTATGGAGGGACTTCGATTATTTGTAGGTGGGATTGTGCATGTAGTATAGGTGGAGGCTAGAGTCTGTATGTAGTTTAGATGGAGGACATATACATACATCGACTGTAGTGACTAACAATACGTGCATCCATTGCAACAACCCTATCTCAGTCTCAGTTAGGATATACGTGCCCTTTTTATAATTTGTGTAATTTTAAATTATTTACCACTATCTGATAAATAGTGAAAAAAAAAGTAAACACACTAGGACTAATAAAGTCCCATCACAACTCGTAGATCAATCAAAAAATTGAGATTATGAAATTGTAAAATACAAAAAAATATTTATATTTTAAAAATAATTAAAATAATAAATGTTTTGTTCAAAACATTGGAAAATATTTTTGGTTTGCGACAAAATGTACCAAATAATATTCCAAAATGGACCAGGTAATAGCCTTTCAACTGCAAGGCTAAAGATATAGCCCCTCGCTCGAGGCAAGAACTCATAAGTATGATTCAAACTTTGATAGTTCTTGTTACATTGACTTTAACTATAAAGTGCATTTTATTTTCACAAGCATGTTTATGAAGTTTTTAAGCTATACAACATAGTTTGTCCAATATTCTTAGCACGTCAATACATTTTTTAGGTTTTTAGATAGTGTTTTAGAGTTTACTTTTATTGCTTGAATTTTCAGCTGTTAAAGAAAATGTTTTTTTAAAGAGGGACAACATGTTGTATAGCTCACCACAACATATTTAGTTGAAATATTTATAATGGTGGTTGTTTTCAAATTAATTAGTATTAGATTTAAATATATTTCCAATAATAACTAGAACATAGCTTCGATTTTATTTTTTTTAATAAAAATACCTTTCTTCTCACAACAATTCCAAGAAATTTTTTCAGCCAAATTCTCAGAGAAACTTTTGAAACCCCACACATTCCATAAGAAAACTTTTGTTTAAGCAATGAAATGAAAATCCAAACCCATCAACAATATCACTTATATTCATCTCATATCATTGATTCAACACGAATAAATAATGTTGATAATTATTGATCAATAAATTAATTTAAAATTAAAAAAAAATACTTAATTTAAAATTAAAATAAAAATAAATTCATTTGGAAAAAATATGTTCATGAAGGTGTAATTAGCATTTTGTAAAATATAAACTTTTATATAGTTTATATATATAATGTATTAAAGTAAAGTTATTTTTGTTAATGCATGACCATGGAACTAGGGTTCACATTTTACACAGTTTCTTCATTTTGACGACATCTTTATTCTTTATTTCGTGGGTTTCTACTCTTACGTAAACAGAAGAGAATCTTGTCATTCTCTGGCCTTTGTGTAATGTTAATTTTGATAAGTGGGATCCATATTTTATAGCCGTGCACAATTCATAGTTGTTCACAACTTTTGTCTTTTCCTTTAATTCGTCCCTCAATTTTTGCATTTGAGTATATAAATTGAAACATATATACACGTAATGTACATGGTAGCAATGTTCATATTCAAAATATAAAATATAAATAAATAATTGATTTTTTAAAATTTTGTAGTATAAAAATAATTAAAAAATAAGGAAAGAGTAACAAAGAGATGGGATAATAATAAATAGTTCTTTTAATGTTTGTGAAAAATTTATACACAACATGAATTGAATAGTCAATTTTGTAATATTGTTTTCAATTACCTTGATTTAAAATTTATTTTAAATTAGATATTTTTTCAATCTGTTTCCTTGTTTATATTGTGCCCTTATTGTTTATCTTTAACAAAAGATTGCTACTTAGTCTACATAATTTTTTTTCTATCAAAACGAAAATAAAAAATTAACATATTCTTTTGTTCTATTGATAAGATTTTAAGCATGATTTATATGATATAAAAATATATGTCAAAATTACACTAAATAACAACTAAGAAAATTAACTTATCACAAATTTATACTTAAAATATAATAAATCTTTAAATTTTGTTTTCAACATTGCTCATCCATAGGAGCCCCACTTGTATGCTTAGTATAATCACCCCCATTTCGCACCAAAAAGTATTTTAAGGTTGTCCAAATGCTCTCGCATTAGCTTATGTAATAGTTAATACAAAGTTCAACTTTTCCTTAACTACCAAACTTGAGATAATAAAACCTTAAATTTACCTCATTGTTCGAGTTATCCCCTTACTAAAATGGATAAGAAAAAGCTAAGTACATGTGTGAAGAAGTACGATTTAATATGTGATTTATAAATACATAAATGTGCCCAATATGTTAAAGGAGGTTTGGGTTGGATGAAAGCACTTTTATGAGAAAGAACTAATGTTTCCATCCAGGATAGTCCAATGTTCTTTTGGATCATTCAAAAACTTGTCAAATATTTTGCAATAAAAAAAATTGCTACATGAATTCCTATTATAATAAATGGTGAGATAAAATTTGCTCCATGAATTCCTAATATAATAAAAAAAAATTGCTCCATGAATTCCTATTATAATAAATGGTGAGATGGTAGAATATGGATTGTTCAATCCTCCATTGAATGCTCACTTTTGGTTATAGCATGTGTCCAATAGGGAATGAAGTGTCATAGATGTTACAATTTTAATGAATGTTTAATTTTGATTATAGCATGTGTCCAATAGGGAATGAAGTGCCATAAATGTTATAGTTTTAATGTTACTTTGGTGACATTAACATGTGCAGATTATCAATATTTCAAATACATTTTATTGCAGGGAGACCATCAGATACTAATCTTCAATGTTATCAACCACAACCACCTTATATTTAGTAAACAGTAACCACCTTTTATAAATATTTTTTTAATTCTATTATCAAACATGGTTTCAAACTTCAAAATTTTTAAAATTCTATTTATTATAATGATGTTTTGAAACTAAATTAGATGGATGACAAACATTAAAAAAATTGAGACATATTTAATATTTAATATTTTATTTATGATGAATATTGAAATACAATTTTTGTTATTAATATTTTTGGGGCATATTTAATATTCAATATTTTATTTATGATAGATATTAAAATATAATTGTTGTTATTAATATTTTTGCCGCATATTTAATATTCAATATTTTATTTATGATGGACATTGAAATATATTTTTTATTATGAATATTTTTTTATTAATAATAGATATTGAAAAATATTTTTTGTTATTAATATTTTTTTTAAATGTTGCATTTCAACTTCATGTTAAACACTAAAAACATTATACATCTTTCTTGTACTTGTAGAAAGCACATCTACCCACAATAAATAAGTTGAGATATATGTATATAAAATCATTTGTGTGAGTAAAAAATAATAACATGAACTAATGACAATGATAAAGAAAGATAAATTGCATTATTGGCCTTGAGAAAAAGAGGTGAAGAAAGAAGGAAAGTGAGAGATAAATAAGTCGTGAAGAACATCTTGAATGACTTGAAATGGCCGAAAAAAGATGCATCATGGATAAAGAAGTGGTGATCAAATTGAAATGGTCGGCGGATCACCGAGTCCATAAATCAATTCAAGGTCTTTGGCGTGGAGAAATATTTGAGAAATGACAAGACACATGGGCGTATAGGTGAAGCTGAAATCAAATTCAACAGATCCATTGAAAATTTGTTGGTGGTGTCAATTCAATTGCACAATCTAGCTCCAAGTGGTGTTGCATGAATAAAAAAAGAGGGCGAGTAAGATTTTGAAAATTAAAATATTACAAGTTATTTTATTCTTTCTCCATTACATATTTTTATAATTTATTATATATATATATATATATATAAGTTATTTATTTAATTTTTTAATTAAAGTTGGTATTTTAAATTAATTGTCAAATCCCAATAGAGCGATGGATTTGGATGGGCTTTCGATGGGCCTCGTTTTGCATGGAAACTCTCAGGTTCGAAACCTACGTTTATCATGGCAACTCTTAGGTTCAAAACCTGCCCCTATCTGGAGGAGACACCAAAAACATCTGCATGGAAACTCAGGTTCGAAAACTCCCCGCTCCTATTGGGAGGAGACACCAAAAAATCCATCCATGATAAGGGTTGGTGTGGCCTAGGTTGAGTGCGATCCTCAGGTGATTTTGATGGCTTATATGCCCCTGTGTTGCGATTTCCAAGCCATAGGATAGGGAGATCATTGGGCTAAGTTATCCTCCAAGATTAATACTAGAACTTTGTTAAAAAGTGGGGTTTATGACTATAGATCAATCCATTAATTCACAAAGTTCTATTCAATTGGCCCTTATGTGAAGTAACACCAAGATTGTGGCTATTGAATGCCATTCATTTGCCTAATACAACCAATGTGGGACTATTGTAGAGTCGAGATGTAGGCATAGACATATTTTAGGTTGGTCTTTTCTGTTACCATGAGTCTACTAGGATGTGGTTTGGTGAGTATCATATTGTTCTCTAGTTTGGATTTCTCACAATTTCGAGTGTCTTTGTGAGGCTACTTCTTTCAATCCTCTTATCTTCCCTTTCAATTCTTGTTTTCTCTCTTGTTGGTGTGCCTGCAGCCGAAGGATTCGAAGCAGGGAGGTGGTTTTTTGTGAAGGCTCTAGCGTCATTTGACTTGGGGGAAATTTTGAAGGAATTGTGTTCAAAAATTGGTAATTACTCTTTCCTTCTCCACTTTCAGAAATTGGGTTATGTACAATTAGGAATTCTTGTTTTTCCTCTCAAATTTCTCGTGTGTTGGTTGGAGGTTTTCAATTTCTATGTGACTGGGGAAGAATTAGGGATTTTTGTATTTTTATCAATTGTCGAGTTCATTTCTTGCTCTATAATTGTAAATAGAGTTTTGAATGTTTTTGGGGTATAGGGATTGTTTGTAATTTCCATTGTGTTCAGGTCTACTACACTCGATTTTTGGAAATCATTGGTTAATTTTAGGTATTTGGTTAATTCTGTTGAGCTTGACCCTACAAGTTTCAAAGGTCGCTACAAGGAAAAGACCCTCTAGCAGAGGTTTTTGAGGACGCCCCTATAAAAATAACCCAAAAATCTGTTTATGGCGGATGATACTAGCGTAGGTCAGCAAGAAGAGGTTTTAGCGGATGTTTTTACGCCGATGCTTTTATAAGTACATAATGCACCAGTGCATTTTATACAACAGGCGCATCGGTGCCCTAAAAAATAACGCACCATAGAAGGGTTATTTCAAATAAAGAAAAATAGTATTTGGTGCGCTACGAAAATAATGACACAATGGGAAATAATGACGCACCATAATAATGTTCTTTAAAAAATATTTGGTGTGCAACGTAACACTGGAAGCATTGGTGCACTATTAGTAGAGTGCACTGTTATATGGTTAGATAAAAAAAAAATTATGCACCAATGTAGGATTGTGTTAAAAAATATATTCCAGTGCACTCCATTGTATCATGTGCACCAGTGCCCCAATATGGAGCATCGTGTTAGGGTTAATTTCCAAATTTACGTTGTTCTCTATGTAAATCCGACCGCACCAGGGCATCTATTATTATACCACACTATGCCATGCTTAAAGAAAAAATTTCGCACCATTGTAGTTTTTCAAAAAATGTACGACAATGCGCTATGTAGTAGTAAACGCATCGATGCACATGCGCACCCAAAAAAACACACACCATGCTAGTTTTTTTTTTTTAATATAACTGGTGCGCTCATTAAACATGTATGCCCTGATGTGGTTGTTCATCGGGTGCACCAGAACAAGGTTTTATAAAAAACAATTACCAACGGTAAAAAATAGTTTTACCATTTTCAGTGTTGTAGAGATCAAAAGCACTTGTGAGACATTTTCCTATCCGAAGTTCCCTTCCATTGATGCTTTCCTTGGTTGCCTTCCTTTCATCTATTTCTTGTTGTGTGAATTTCAAATTTTTCCAAACGGTGGGAAAATTTAGTTTTTTTTAGTACGTCGCAACCATGCCTACCCGATAACAAAATGTCCAGGTAATGTCCTTGTTTCTTCATAACTTATGTTTTCACCAGATTAAAATTTAAAATTGAGTGAAATTTTAATAGTAAAAAAAAAAAATTGTGCAGTTTGTTCGAAGCACTCGACTCACATCACCTATGATGCGACCTGTAAATTTACAGGCCGCATTGCATACCTTGTTACATTTCTCGACAGTACATTGGTAAAATTAAACGTATCGACGCATCCATTTAACGATGCACCGAAGAAAATCATATAACTAGTGGGGTGGTGTGTCAAAGTACAAATAATGCACCGGTTCCTTAAAGTACATGGCACACCGCCCTTATCAAATATATTTTTACGCAGTACGTTGGTAAACGTGCGCAATGGGGCATTCATGTTTACCAAACGCATCGTTGAGAAATGAAACATTGTGTTGCGGTGCACCTCATAAATGTTTTGGTGCCACCGTACGTGGTGTGATAATAATGACCGTAATGCATTGTAAAAAGTTTCGTACTCGAAAATTTGGAAACGTTTATGTGACAGTGCGTCGATGTTTGTTACATGCACAGGTGTGTGTAGTGAACGTATACACACCGCTTTTTTGCTATTTTTTGAATAATTATTTACGTGCATTAATATTTTAATTTGTTTTTTTGGTTTAAGCGGTGCGTAGAATAAATGTAATGCACCGGGGCGTATGTGTTGTAGTGTAGCACCCTGATGCTGTATTGTTTTCTAATGCATTGCATAACATAGTAGAAAACATTTTGTTCAGTGCGTTAGTTTACACTGATGCACCAGGCAGGATGCTCAAAATATCTATATGCACACCGTCGACGGTGCGTGACTATTTTTTGGGTGCACCGTTAATGCAATTAACTTATTTTTTGAAGGAAGTTATTTTTCCGTATTTATAAATAAATTTACCATTCATATGTTAATCATGCAGAGACATGAGTGGAGAGAGAAACAACAACAACAAGAGTAGAGGGTGGGCCTGTACAATGTTGTACATGAATGGGAGGCGAGGGAGAGGGAGAGGGATTTGTACCCTCACCCTATTACTGTAGTGACTCATGTTCTCTTGAGGGATGTAGGCCTCCTTAAGTACTATGAGGAGGCTACATCCCTTAAGGGGCAGTTTGGTTTGTTGGTGCATCTGATCCATTGATGGGATGTCCATCGACAAGCTTTCTATGTGGGTTTGAATTAGTGGTACCATCCCACTAAGGAGGATATTTACTTTATCACTGGGATAGCTAGGAGAGGTGAGGATTTTCCTCTTCAGCTCATGTACTCTCAACGATATATTGGGGTTGATGTACTATCCCTAGCTAATTTTTAGGTGTCTAGTGGACAACTGAAAATTGCATCTTTCAGTGTAGAGGAGGTTATCCTCTCACTCTTAGTGACTACCATAGCCGACTTTACCAGTGATGGACACCGCATTAACCACCATCTTTTGTATTATGTTTATTCGTTGGTACAATGGTCACAGTGTATCAGATAGTATTCCATTTTTTTACGGCAGTTTTGTATAATGCTCGACAAATGTCATTCTATGATACGTGGGAGGTCGAACTTCCCATTTTCCTCAGAGTTGTTTTGCTTATTTTTTGAGAGGTTTCCAGAGACAAGGATTAATTTTTCCATCATCTTGTTAGGCCAAGGACTCATGTGTGGATGGGCATGTGTGGGGAGATGATTCCCAAGAGGGGCCAACAGGAGTTTCCAGACAGGATTTCACTCTAGACGCACTAGGGCTACTAGGTAACGCGACAGATCATACGTTCTTCATGGTGCCATGTCCTTATGCAGGTTTTTATTGGTGAGGATGTCCGAACATCCTCTGAACATGGATGTCCGAACATCCATGTACTTAATTAGAATAAAATTAATTCTAACACGTTCTTTAACTTGTTTTATTAAATTGTTTAATGAATTGATTGTGTAACTATTTTTCTATATTATATATTTTTTAAATATTGTCACTTTCATTGGGGACGTGCCTCCTCCCTGAGCAGATGACGATGAGGAGATTATGCTTGAGGTTGTGGTGGGTTAGGGTCCTCGGGTGCAGATACCCAACAACATGCGTCGTAGGCCCGATACCATATTTAGGTTGGAATTGGGTGACCGACTCTCTACACTTTTGACTGAGGTGGGATTCCTCCCTACCTTGATGCAAGACATTAGGGAAGATCCTACGCTTCTAGATATTTGGAGGGAGATGTCACGTGATTTGATGCCTCTTATGCGTCATATCGTCATAGCTTCCAGGCTACTAACAACGAGGATGGATCCCGATAATAGACACATCTCTTCTTCTAGTATGACCCATTCGTCCAGTACCCCATATATTGATGAGGGTGGTTGTGATCATCCTTATTCACATCCTCCTTTTCCTCCTTCACCTCACCCAGATCATGAGGAGGCAACACATATTCCTCGTCATCCTCTTTCACCTCACCTAGATGAGCAGGCAAGATCTATTCATCATCCATCATCTTCCACTACAGACCAGGCCTCTACTATTGTTGTAGATATGCAAATTATCCCACCCGCTGGACCAGATATGTTATAGCAGTTATTTGACTTGTCCATGATATATATA
>ML797774.1:185417-251143 GCA_009831015.1 Picea engelmannii | reverse complement strand
TATATGGTGTTTTTTTTTTCTATTGATCATGTTGATGATGTACTTAATTTATATGTTGATGTTGATGTGTATATTGTTATCTCATGTTTTATTTGGATGTTAAATGGGCTTGATAGATTTGTATGTTATAACATTGTTCATTAGATGTGCATTTTTTCTGTTAATAATGATGATATAATTAATTAATTGTGATGATGATGTTAGAAAATGCTTGTATTTCGTTATATGTGATCACAATGATGATGCCCTGTTAAATTATTAGATATGTGTGCTGGCTAATTAATGATGTTTATGTGTGCTAGAGGTATATATAATTAGATGATGTTATCTATCGAATATAAATGTGGATTTTAGATATTGTTTATCTTTGTTATAAGATGGTTATCATCATCATGTTTATTTTTATAAATTACAAAGTTCAATATGGTTGAAACTATAATTATAAAATTGAAACTATAATTGCATAGATAGTTCATTATACATATTCATTCTATCTAATTTATTTTTTCAAAAAACAAATTACATATAAATAAATATTATTTTCCATTGTAATAATTACTCTTTTTTAATAGACTCTTCTACAATAAAAAATGTTATTATAAAAAAGTTATGATCTCCAATGATAATAATTCTATTGGCTTTAAAATTTTATGGATGCAAATCTTCCTTTTGTTATTTTTATCATTATTTCGTAAGTTGGTTGCTATCAAATTTTAAAATATTACTTTATTAATTGTGGTTTTACTCAACATTGGGGGCATAATATTATAAATATTTTCAAAAGCAATGATAAAAGTATGTAAATTAACAAACACTACTTTAGTTAAAAACCAAATTATCACAAAATCATATTATAAATTTAATTTTTTAATTATAAACCACATTGTTTTGTTAATTTTTCTTTTAAATCTACAAAATAAATTAACATAAACTCGGTTTTTAAATCATCATGTTAACATATCCTCAAAAATATTGTACTACTAAACATGTGTGTCAACCATATCATTACTTCTAAATATATCAACATAAAAAGTAGAATTTCATATCCAATTAAAAGTTCAACTGGACATTTAACATTTTTCAGGATTTCACAATTGGAAATACTTAAAGAAGATGAAACATTTTTAAATATATGCAATAACATATAAATATGTTCAAATAACAATCGTTCCATTCAATGACAAATAATTTTAAAGACAAACACATTACGCATCAAACTGACTGTTAACCAACTAAAATTATTCAAATATTTTTTATTATTAACTTAACATTTCCTTTGTCAGAAGATGAATAAAAAACAAATAATTAGCAAAATAAATAACAGAATAAAAAGATACAAAAACAATGTTAAAGATGAAATAAAACATGTACATATCACTCTGTGTTGTCATCACCCTCATTATCTTCCTCGCTTGGCATAATAACACTGTTGTTCTAAAAAATATGTTTTGATCTAGGGTCCTGTCTTAATACAAACCACCAATCCCTATCCAACACATCTGGGTAAAAAAACACTTGGTTGCAGTGTTTTGGGAAAACATAAGGCTCCTTAGCTTCATCTCACATCTTTTTTAGAGTTGATACATATCATCACACTATCACGATCTTCCTTTACATTATTCTAGTCAAAGGTGTCCCACTACTTGCACCTAAAAATAACACAATGGAAAGAAGAGAATTCCACTCGAATGATCTCTTATATCTTTCCGACGTAACCTAACTTCCCCTATATGGTGTTTTGATCGTGGCGGCTAGCATGACTAGATTGGTCGAACTCAACGTCCACTCCAGTGTCTTGTGTCATGTGTACATCATTGACATCCTCTGTGCGAAAACAATGTCCATATGCCCACATAGATGGGAATAAATGCACCTATAAAAAATAAACAAATCATAGTGTCAATATGTGTCTAATAACCCGACCATTAAAATATAAAATAATATATATGTACTTACAATGTAAATGTGCATTACAAAGTTAAAAATTATGTACACAAAAATATTATTACCGAGTTGTTGCAACCAATCCTTATGTTTAGTGCATCCTCTTCTTCACGCGGGTAAAGACCGGATGCACCATATTTCTCTTTGACTTGGTCTACAACCCAACTGTTGGGGCATATCATTGGAATATTTTCTTTTAAATAATCATGATAACGCATGTTTTTGCCATTAAACCGTATGAATTCTTTCCTGTCACTTTCCCATTTCCTCCTCTTATGTTTGTACAATGAGACCCACAGATGTGTTACCTTCTAATTGTAAATAATGAATTTATTGATGGCATCAATTTCTGAATTCGTTGATGTATTCATGAAATCAAGCCAACATATAGTACATATGAGATCATGAAAATATACATTATGAAGTTCAGTGTGAATAGTTATTGTGTAGAAATTTGACAAACGATAAGTCACTTACTATTTATCAAGCACCTTTTTCCATTTGTTTGGAGAAGATCCCCTTCTTTGTTGTCTTCATCCCTTCCATCGTCCCAAATCACTGCACCTGGTGTGTTGCCGATCTACTTGATGTAATCACTGTCATAATATAAAGACTCATATGACATGTACCCCTCTGCCATAGACCCCTTGGGTTTTCCCTTTGATGAACAAATCCTTTCAATTTCTTCATGTGCCTCTCTAAAAAAAAAATCCAACGACAGGAGACCACCCTGACTAATTCAACCTCATCTACTAGGTGAATTATAAGATGAACCTGCAAGTCCATGAAACTCAGTGGTAGTTCCTTCTCAAACATGCCAACAATATCAACTATCTCTTGATGCCACCGTGGAATGCTATCCATATGAATCTCCTTTGATGTGATCCAATATACAAATGCAAATAATTTAGATATGGCACACCTTAGGTCATGGGGGAATTCATGGTTCACACACCCATGCACGAGCAGGGGATAATGACACTACAAAGTAAACACATAAAAAATTAATTATGTTTTATCCCATGGCATAAAAATAAAAATTACAAATAATAAAATCATATTTTTGACATACGTCGTACCTTTATAAGGTTCAAATGGTCATGTGATTTCAACCCCGACAAATGGTCTTGACGCACAGTGAAGAAACGTCGTAGGGAAGATCCATATAAAGAAAGAACCTTCACACCCAATATAACTTCCTTTTCCAAAGAAAGATCTTCTTTCTTCAAAATCCATGGGACATCACCTTATTTGAAATACCAAGAGGGACCAACCTCTCCTCTACTTTCTTTGTCTTGGCCAATATTTCTTTTTAGTTTTTGAAGAAATAATATCTCTCCTCACAACAAATGTGTCACTTTATTTATATGATATGTGCCTCCATAAAGAAGATGAAACATTTTTAAATATATGCATGTGATCTAGTAAGTAGGCAATCTTAAGATGCTCCCAATAGAGAAGCTCATAAAAGATAGATTTTCTTTTCATCCCAGTGGGAAATTTCTCAACATAGGTGTCGAAGAATTTTGGATCATTGAACATAGGCTCTCCATTTGAATCAAATATTTATGTAATCTCCTTCTCCTTCTCTCTCTCATATGATCTAAGCCATTCTGATGGTGTCATTATTGTAGGCCTTTGGGTTCTCTCTAGTTTATCATTGAAAGAAGATGTTTCTTTTCTATAAGGGTGTTCTTCTAGGAGTAATACCCTCGAGTAGTCGTACACTGGATTTCATAGGTGGTTGGACCACCTAGCCTTCAAAGAAGGTCCACAACATTATTTTACATCCATGATAGCCTTTAGTTACAATATGTGCAAAATTATTTTATACATAACACGTTAGCGTTTAAGAATAACATGTCAATCACAATGAATTAAATATGAAAATAAACATTGTTACGTATATAAACAAATATATAAACATGTTAATTGCCAGAGAAAACTCCTAATCCTAGATAATCATGTGTGGTGTAAGAACATATGCCATACAACGTAAAACTCCTCTCTGTTGCGATGGGTCTTGATACATCGTATACATGTATCCCTTCCCATAATTCCTTCAATTCATCTACCAATGGTTGTAGGTAGACATCCATATTCTTAACTTGTATTCTACCAGGGACTATAAGAGCCAACATAATATGTTCATTCTTCACTGAAAACCATGGGGGGGTATTGTTATTAATCACTACTACATGCCAAACATAATAGTTGGTGTTTTGCAGGGAATATGGGTTCACACCATCCATTGCTATGTTGACCCATAGACTTCGTATTTCATCCTTTAATTTTTATGGACATGTATTCTATATATGCTTCATGGCTGTTGAATCTGTCAGGATTCACATAACTCCCGACTCACTTCTATGCGAGGCATGCCATCCCTACAACATAGCTGATTCTTTGCAATGAAAGAGCCTTTAATCCTTAGGATTGCAGGCATGTGCCTCAATATCTTATGAGTAGGATCATGCGATTTACCATTTTTACTTAATTTATGGTACCTATCATGCCCACATTTCAGGCATATCTCTTTATCTACAAATTCTCCTCTATATAGAATACAATCACTCGTACATGCATGATATGATATATAATCAACACCCAACATTTTCAATAACTACTTTGCCTCTTCGTAGCTACCGGGAAAAACATTATCACTAGGAAGAACCTTATCTTTCAATATCCTACTGTTAGTGGGCAATATAAATGTACAAGGTCATTTAATGTTTATAAAAGCAACCATTTCTAATGTTGATTGTGTGACAAGATTTCTCAAAATTAATATAAAGCACTTGCTGGTCAATTACGTCAATATTGTCGAGAAACATGTGTTTGACATGCCAAACTTTGCTTTTATGTTGTACAATAACATTGTTGTCCCAAACTAGGTAGACTTTGACTAGGCACTAGGTCCAAAGATAGGGGTGGTGGAAATAGATTTTAGGATTTTGAAAATGGTATCACTGATATGAGCATCATCCCCTATCTCATCGTTATGTAATGTGTCTAACAACATTGTCTCCATGGTAGTCGTATCCCATAAGTAATCATCCATACCAACCTCTTTTTGATTGTCTCCATTGCCAACTTCTCAATAACTACTATTGTTGTAGTCATTCCTAATTGGTGAATCTGGACGTAGTGGGAATTGAATAGGTGGTTGATTCAACCATTGTTGGTACGCTTCCTCTCCCAGTTGTGCTCTCATTGTATTATTCTCTTGGGTTGACATTGTTGTGGGGTGCAATGAAAGATGGTAGGTAGGTCGTTCATCATCAGAAGAATCCTAATTTCAAAAATATTGAACATTAGTACATCGATGATATTAGTAAGAACAATGCAATAATTTGTTTGTTCAAATTACATTATACAAAACAATTATTACCATCGTTGACCAAGGATTGCAGCTGGAATATGGAATCTCACAAGTGGTAGGGTAAAGTGGTTGTCCATTTTCATCTACCAACTACTTGCAGTATATTGCTCCTGATAAGACCTTCCGACTTTTTTGAAATGGTACTAGAATATTTTCTGCATCTGAACTCAATTCTGAATCAGGATCCTGCAAATTTGGATACATTTTTTTTCAGATTAACATGGATAACAAAAAATTCAATGAGATAATCGAAACATAAATAAAATAAGTTAAACTTACTGGAGATGGAAAGGGAGAACTCCACGATGGACTTTGAGCAATATGGAATGGATAGGAATTTGAAGAATTGACCATTTGATCATATAATAAAGTTTTCTCCCTGCATTTCAGCAAAAGTAGCAATAAAATTTTGTGTACATATCTAAAATAAATTTCGAGGACCATACCACAATCTGAGTTTGAATATAGTTTTGAAACCATTTTTTAAGAATAATGCAACATAAAACATAAAATGCATACTAAAGTATTGTAAGTCATGTGAATTCATCCTAAAAGATAATTTGAGATGAATATACTATTTTATGTGCAAATAAAAGTTCAAATAACTTTAAAAGCATCCTGGTATGCTTATAAACCACAAACGCATTGGTGTGCATATTAACAATAAGCATTAGTGCATTGAAAAATCAACCACACAGTGTTTCGAGATTTTGTTAATAAAAAACAATTATATGTCTCTGGTGCATGAATTAATATGGATGAATTGGTGCGTAATGTAATATGGTTGCACCCATGCATTTTACATAAATGCATCGTTGTGCCGAAAAAGTTAAAAAAAAAAAAAAAACGTGATTTTTTTAAACAATTAAAAAAAGAGCGGGAATCGAATTTAATAAAGTCATTTAAATACTAATAAGCTATTCACTATTTCATTATTTTGCAAAATTTTGCAGGGGAGAGACTTGGAAGCGAGACATACGGAGGAACACTATGGAGGAGCATAATACTTTGGAACCACAATGTTATTCAGAATATGAGAATTTGAAGGGTATGATGATCCACTCTAAACCCTTTTCATAAAGTTTTCTTAATATTAAGAAGGTATTCAATATTTTCATTATTTTGTCAAAATTTACAGGAGATATATTTCAAAGAGAGACATATCGAGGAGCACTGTGGAGTAGAAGAATACTTTGGAACAACAAAAATATTTAGAAAAACTAGATTTGAAAGGTATGGAGATTCACTAAAAACCCTACATTCAGGAAAAAAAAATCATACTTACCTTAAACCCTAGTTTTTTTTCTTGCGTGAATGCAAAATTTCACCCTAGGGTTTAACTCCCTCTATCACTTCAGAATTAGGGATTTTCATCTTAGGTATTTTAGATCTAATGGGTTTGTTTTTCTATATATAAGTGTTTGTCATGTGATGCAAAGGGATCACTTATTGCATAAGATCCCAAACGCAGTCGACCCTCTGACTTTTTTTTTAAATGGTTTCCGATTTGACATTTTTTTTAAAAACGTTTTCCGATTTTTTGGTGTGCCATTTCGACAGAAACGCACCGGTACGTTTATGTCTAAGGAATGCACCAATAAAGCTAGTTTTTTTTTTTTTTCTTAATTTACTAATTAATTTATTTTAAAAAATATGGTCCATAAACAAAAATATGGTCGATGTTTTCTCATCTAAACAACACAGAAAATGCTGTCACATAATTTTTTTAATTTTTCTTCTCATTGGTGCACAATTTTTCTATTGTTTTTTTATGAATGTTTATTTTTTTGCTATGTCTTTGTTTTCTATTGTAGTCATTGTGATGTCTTCTATATATATCGCACTGTTGTAATTCAAAATATTTAAAAAAAAAATTAAACTGATCGGTGTGTTTTTTTGTATGGAATGCCCTGGTGCGTTTTATGTAATAAATGCACCGGTGCTTTGTATATAAAAATCACACCGGTTACAATGATATTTTTCACTGAAAATTATGTGATTTATTTATAAAATGTATTTAATAATTTATGTTTTGAATGGTACAGGTTGTATATTGATAAAAATATGAGTGAGAAGAGTTCAAATAAGAAAAATTTTGGTCGACACAATGATGACACATCTGAAAAAACAAAAAATGCAAGTTCTTTGTAAATTCTATACAAAATTAATATGGTTGAACTATATGTAAGTTTAACTATAATGTATTGGTTAGTGTTTTTCATGCATGGCCACAAAATGAGGAAGCCCGATAAGATTATTTTTTTTTTAAGTGCAGAAGAGTGTAAAAGCTTGATGGAAAAATTGCAGAGGGATGGATCAGGTGAATGAAAAAATACTATTCATTATGATTTTTTTTTGAGTTTCCATTAATAATATACCTAAGAATATTAGATGACATGTTTCAAACAATCTATCAATTCACATATGGTTAATGTTCTACATGCACCAACAACGAGGGAACAAAATGTCATCATAACAAAACAAAATTAATTAATATAGAAGATGTAAATGATGATGAATTGGTCCTTAGCTCATTTAGAGTGGTGTTGGAGATTAATCAAAGGGGGAGAAAATTTTAGAGAACTATGAGGGATATAGTGGAACGAATGTATAGACGTACTTTCCACTTACAATATAGAAATAAATCCAATGATTCCAAGAACCAAGTTATATTTAAGCTACAGGAAGCATTTCCAGAGGAATGGTCAATGAGCACTGTCAGACTTGCAATAACAAAAATATACAACGAAAAAAATCATTCAAAAAGTAATATTCCTAAAAACACTTTTTTAGAATATATATATTACAAAGTATTGATTAATTAATATATCAATTTTGTGATATTTTGTTTTCATATATCAATACAAAAATACTTTATTGTCATGTTAATTTTTCAGGAAAATTATGAAAATCTCAGAGGACCAATGAACTGATATCCGAAATATGCCAATAGGAATGTCCAAAAAAGTGTACAAGGAAATGGTCAAAGAATTTGACATAATTGCATCGCATGAGGAGCTAGCTCAACAACAACATGCTTCAAATGTATGTAATCATTGAAATTTTCTATTAGGTACAAATAATTAATTAAACATTAAATATTATTTTTCAAATATTCTCTTACAGAAAAGAAAAGAAAATGTAACTCATTCTGCACATAAAACTGGACGACAAGGAAGAAAAGGGTTGATAGCAAAGTTTTTGAGTAATAGATATTTCCTTATAACAACTTACTTTTTTTTTTTGTATATTTAAAGTTGTTTTACAACAACCATCCTTGAATGTCTTCAAACAGGTGATAACATACAAAGAAGAGCCAACAGAAAAATTGATTGGCATTGGGTTAATTAAGGGTTGTGAGTATATGTTGGCATATAAAAAATTAATTATGGAATTTGTAAGTATAATCTATGTTGTTTTACTTCTATCATTTTATAATTAATAAAAAAAAATAGTTTATATTAAATCTATGACTTATTATGGGGTATAAAACTTGCAAGAAAAAAGTATGGAACTGAGCCAACAGAAGAATTGTTGAAACAAGGCATAAGATTTGATTTTGAACATATGTGTACGATTCATGAGTCAATTATTACTTTGGAGGTACATCACTTTTCAATTTACATTCATGTATATTATTTATTTCAATTTTCATTATTCTCACTAATGTAGATAGACTCATTACAATTTATTTTTATGTTCATATATGGAACTTGAAGAATAAAAAAAACATCGAGGCAATCAACCAAACATTCAACAAAATAACCCAAGGCATGGAAGTAGCTCGAGCACTAACAACAGTTCTAGTGAAGAATGGTGACCATTATATTTGGATAATTATCTGTGAAAATCAGACATTTTTGTTTAATGTAATGGACATAGTGTCCCAATTAAAAGACACGGGATTACCGATAAGTGTCCCATTTTGTATGACAAAGACCCTCTTATTCAGATAATAAAAAATGTTTTAATTTATTCTATTGTGTTGCCCAATGTCGTTGTGAAATGTTACATCACCGATTAAATATATGGATGACTAAATATTATAATGAAGAGATGCAAAATATGATTATATAACAAATTAATCCAAACATAATATCCAAATTCACTTATCAAAATATAAGATATATGTAAATTTTTTGATAAATAATGGAATTAAAAAATAACAGTAATTGCACTATCAGAGGTCGATGTTTTTCAATGTATTTTAATTATTAATCTCATCAACACCTTTACTATTAAAACTCACGGGTGCATTTCATACGAAATTCGCACTAGTGCTTTTATGTAATCAATTAACACTGGTTTAAATATTAATTTAATACCAAAAAATTATATTAAAAAATTGGCCTTCGGTGCATTAAGATTATACGAAGAACCATTTCTTATGTGTTATTAATACGCACTGGTGCTATTGTGTTATTGATAAGCACCGGGGCTTGTTTGTTACTGCAAAGCACCAGTGTTTCGATTTTTAATGCACCGTGGGGTTTTCCCGATAACACACCGATGCATATTATTTTATACAACATCAATGTCTTCTTATTAATAATGCACCATTGTACTTTATGCAGAAATCCCCGGTGCTTAATTATTTTTAACTCCCCTAGTGCATTTTACTATTAATGCCTTGATGCTTATAAGAAAAATGCCCCAGTGCTTAAATATTTTACTACCCCAGTGCTTGCATATTTTACTGCCTCGGTGCTTGACGTTAAGTGTACAACACTAGTGTTGTAGGTGTATGTATGGACCAGTGATTGTGTCTTATACAAACACACATATTTGTAAACATCCACTAACACCTCCACCTGCCTAGATTTTTTTTAGTTATAGTCAACTTCCGTTATAGTATCCACAAAAACATTCTCTATCGAAAATAAATGTTGTAGCAAAGGTTTTTTTGACATTTTTTGCCAATTTTGTAACACTAGAAACCCCTGCTATAAGCTTCACTAAAATGTCTTTTCCTTGTAGTGGGTAGAGCTATCATGGATAATGTTTATGTTCGAGATGTTCGTACATTCTTACAAAGTTATGAGGAGATAACCCATGCCAATTGTAGTGCTTTGTTGGTAGTTTTCTCTAAAATTTCTAAGTGGAACATGCATGTACCACATAAAATGCCAACATCATGAACATAATGTTGCTCTAGAAACATAGGGTGGATTCACTAAAAATTAAATGTATCCGGTTGCAAAGTTTCATTCTCACCCAAGGAATGGAATCCCTTTCTATGGCATCTAACAACCAAGGAACAAAGAATTCGCTTCAAGCTACGCCAAAGGAAGATGAGGTGGTTCACCACCTTCGAGATCCAATGGAAATCGAAGGCCCAAGATCCCCTCAATCTGATGAGGGGAAAGAAGAGGAAGGGAGGGTCCACTTATGTCGCCAATGATATGTATTTACAGGTAATATGCATTTTGAATGTCTATGTAAAACAAACCACTTGTAGGCCAACTTGGAATCTATGTTTGGTAATTACTTCAAAAACATTTGATGTAATTTAAGAAATCTATTATATCTTGTTGAAGGCCAAAGGAATCAATMTGATGTARTATGTTGCTTTCTTTGGCDCAACCSCTTTTTGAATGAGTACAACTTTATATTTATTATCACATTAATTAATATAATCTTATAAACATTATGTATAATAGTTATTTTGAATTTCTAAACTTATTTGGTTAATCTCCCATGATGATTATTATCATTAAAAGTATTGATCTTTTTTTTGGAACTAATATCATTATTTTTTATAAAGATAAGTTTAAGATGTAGATTTTGATTTTGAAGGTGGTAAAACCTATTGTAGCTTAGTTGTCAATTGGTAKAGAGGATGRSYATTATTAAAAMYTCATCATCCTTATTCAAGGAAATAAAAAGTTGGTGGTTTGTAAGRGAGTAGACTTTCACTYTTGYTAGATRCYTTTGGATCTTTTATACTTAACTTGTTTCCTTAAGTCCAAAAAAAACAAARTCTTAACCAAYTAAAWKWWTTTTTAAATCTTACTCCAAAACCAAAAATAAAAATATAAATTACATAACATATTTTATAAATAAAAATATTTCATTATTTAATAAAAAATATATATGAATAAATAATTATTAAAATATTTAACTTCTACCAAATTTACAATAATTTAAATCATATTACTAATTTATTTTAAAATAAATATTTAAAGTTTAAGGAACCAAATTTTGGTATACTATATTCTATTATTAATATAAAAAGAATTGAAAATTATATTATAAAGTTTTGAAATTACAATAATTTAAATCATATTTCTAATTTATTTTAAAATAAATATTTAAAGTTTAAGGAACCAAATTTTGGTATAATATATTTTATTATTAATATAAAAAGAATTGAAAATTATATTATAAAGTTTTGAAATTGAGGCAATAACATTTTCTTTAAAATCATATCATAAAGTTTTTAAGTTGATACAACAACATTTTTTTATATATTGATATTAATATTATTAATAATTTTAATTTTAAGTTAATTTTTTTTATATTAATTTTATTAATAATTTTAGTTTTATGATTTATAAAAAAAATTAGCATTATTATCTATATAATATATTATGAATTTTGCAAAAGTTCTTTTGTTATTTTCTTAAAAATTATATCATAAAATTTTTAAGGTGATACAATAACATTTATATATATTGATATTAATATTATTAATAATTTCAATTTTATGTTAAATTTTATTTTTATATTAATTTTAATAATAATTTTAATTTTATAATATAAAAAAATTAAAATTATTATTTATATAATATATTATGAATTTTGAAATATTTTTTAAATTTTATTAATAATTAATTAAAAATTTTAATTTTTTTTTATAAATTTATTAAAATTAAATTAAAATATAATTACTTAAATATCTACGTATTAAAAAGTGAAACATTACTCGTATCTTAAAATCATAACTCAATGGTTTAACAATAGCTTTCTTAGAGAACCACGATAACCATAACCATATTTTTGAAGAAACTAACCATCGCGAGGACTATAACGCTATCCAACTTTTGTTGATCCAATCGTTCTCTCATTTTTTTCAACCGAGTTAGATGGAACTGCGTTTGGATCTACTAATGAACCAACTCGTTCATATGAATCAATAAAATTAAATATAAAATTTAGTATACACTTTTTTATATATTTGTAACTAGACATATCGATGGAGGGAAGAGGAATGGAGAAAGGAATTGAAGGTAGATATGTTATATAAAAATATGAAGATTTTTTTAGATGATGGATCTTGATATATATATTGTTACATAAATGGTATAGAAATTTTTAAGGATTTATATTTATTTTAAAGTGTAGAAATTTTGGTAATTTTATTAATTTTTAAAATACTAACCATTAAATGTTTCGTTATATTTTTGTAAACATAATAAAATTTTTAAGGATTTATATAGTTTCTATAATTTTTTGGTGATTTTAAGAATAAAATAATTTTATGCTATAAAATTGGGCGCACAGAATGGAAATTGGGAAATTATTTTTTGGAAAAACACATGGAAAACTAGCCCATAGATGAAATTTAGCCCCTAAAATTTTCCGTGATAAATGGTCCACATGTACTTCAATTGACCATGATGTGGTTTCCACATGGTTCTATTATTGTAGTTGTCATGATTGTTCTTATCAAGGATTTATGTGCATGATTATTCCACCTTTGAGGCCAATGTAACATGATTTTTTCATTTGGTGGTTTCAAAAAGAAAAAAAAAAAAACTTTCCATAAGCTAAGGGGAATATTAAATTTGAGAAAATCCTTTGCATGTAACTCTATTCTTATAAGACTTTGTTATCTCCTATATGGATTTTATTGACCATATGGTAGAGGCTATGTTTCCATATGGGAGTATGTTAAAATCTACTCACAACGCACTTCAAGATCTTTGTTGAGTCATCAAATTGCCATCCTTTTTACCATTATATCACATCATTTTCCTTAACTTTTAATCATTTTTCCGTTTTCACATGACCTTGTATTAAGACCATTTTAATGTTTATATGAGGGATTATACTTATTATTTTCCAATGCATTTATTTTAGTATTTTAAGTGAATTTATGATCAAATATTATAAAAATAACATATTCTCACTTAACCTTGAAAGTTGGGTGAGTTTGGCGATGTTTACAAGTATATTTGGAGTTTCCAATGATGCTTATTTTTACCATCTCGCTCCAAATTCGAATTTCCTCTCCAACCATTGAATATTTGATGAGGATTTGAAATGTTCATTCAAGTATCTTGGATAGAGAGAATCATGAAGTTTTGAATGAGATTAGTTATCAAATATCTCAAAGATTTGGAGATATTGTTGACTTTATAAATACTAGCAAATGGTTGTAATGTAATGAACCAAAATACTCAAAATCTCATAAAATAACATAAGTACACACCATGTACAGAATGTCAACGTGGAGCAAAACTCCAATATAGATAAGTTACACAATAACTCCTTAAAGAATAGGGGAACCCCTTCAAATAACCAAATACTATTCATACTTCACAATTCACCTCTCAATAATGAATACCTGATCTCTTATATATAGTTATTCACACTTGCACATGAGGCCCCTTCATCACTAGGTCGGCCTTATTACATATGTATTTACACATTACATGTACATTTAGGCCGATATATGCCCCCCCCCTGGGTTCATATCATATACATTTAGCCATATATATGCCTCCCTTGGGTCATAACATAGTACCCTCCTTCAAAAAGTGTTTTCCTCAAAGTTTTGCATTTAAAGGCTTCACATGTGATGGAACCAAGTAATATGATTTTCTTATGTTCCTTCTTTCTTCATTCCATTGTTGATAATCTATCCATCCAAAATCAATTATTTTCGGTCTTAATCCTTGGTGTCTAGTTGTTGCATAATTTTCTTTCCTTTGAATCCATGTATTTTTGTTGAAGCTTCTCCAATTTATATTGGTTGTTGGTCTTTGATAATAGATTTTTGAAGAGTAGTTTGGTGATGCCTTGTTCCATGAATATTGACAAGTATTCCATCTTCTTCCCTCATAATGTTGATATCGCCCTTCTTGTCTTCCTTGAAATGTTTCTTGGTAATGAGGGTGTCGATATAGTTTCACACTTGATGGTCTTCCTTCACTCTGCACATGCATTTCATCTATCTTATTTTCAACAACAATGGCATCCTCGATCATATTTTCTTGGTATTTGATTACTCTAGCCTTTGAGATAATACCATCATATTTGGCATGTACGTCCTCTAGATGGAGTTCATCAAGTATCTTCTGCTAACCTTCTTGAATCTTGTCTTCTTTCTCCTTTTGAAGCTGCAATGTGATCCCATCTAATAAATTTTGACGTCCTTGTTCAATTATGGCTTGTATTTCTGATTTTACCTCATCAGTATTTAAGGATTCCTCAACCTTCATGCAAATTTCATCTTCCAGTATTTTCGTAGATTTTTTATCCAAGATCCTTCTTTCTTCTTGATTTTGACAATTTTTGTTTTCTTCTTTCAATCTCTTGACCTCATCTAATAGTTTTTTATTATGGTTTTGTAATCTACATATCTCTTCATCTTTCTTTTTCAAATATTCCCTTGCCTCATCATTTTCCCACTTTGATTTACGATTATTTTCTTGCTTTCAGTTCTTAACCTCCTTAATGAGTGATTCATTAAGGGATCATATATTAGATAAATCTTCACCCTTCTTCTTAATATATTCCTTTTCTTACTTAAATTCATCTTGAATTCTATACAATTCCTCCATTTTTTATCCCTAATCCATTTATCTGAGAAGAATTTTTCAAATTCTTTCCATGTGCAGCATCATATAGTATTTTAATCAACACTCATCCACCACTTCCAAGCTCCATCAAAAAAATAATTTCTTGCCTTCGAAGGAGTCATATTATATTTTTTTACCAACCTTAACCATTCCATAGGATTGATTTCATCTTTGTCTTCATCTCCTGTAAATTTAGGTATTTCCATTGATTCTTAATTTAGGTCTAATCCCAAACTTCAAATCACAACCTCAATATATTAAGGATAAAGATATCAAATAGTTGTAATACTTGTTCCAATATGATATTCTATTTGTTATCTTCCCAATGGATTTTGAATCATCTCAATCAGACATTCCAATCAAAAGTTATGATAGTTTTAAGTGAACATACCTTTGAAACCCTGATTTGGAGTCTCTCCTCCCGGACGACCTTACTTAGGATGTATCTCTGCACTTTTGGCCCTTCTCAATATGAAATTGCGACCTGGATTACTCTAAAATTTCTTCTCTACAATTCCACGGTTCTAACCAAAATTGGATGTGCCAAGTGGAAGTCATGGTAACTTCCCCACACCTTGTTGATTTTTGGCCTTTCCAGGAGATCACACTTGTATATCGTGCCCCGTGCAAAATAATTGATATAAAATTATGAAAATTTTACCAACAATACTACATATTGTCCACTATCCAATGCAACTAGTTTCACTCAATTTGGATACTCTAGGAATAAGTTATGACTTTTTTACCTGGAACACATGTTTGAGACTAGTCAGATACCTTATCTTCCACAGAGTGTATCTCTGAAATTATATGACCCAGAAGCTGAGATTCATACCACAGGTACTCTGATAAGTATTCTAAATATTCTCCAGGTTTCTCCTTCTGAAAATTCTCCAAGAAAACGTTATAGTGAAAATGAAAAAATGACTATCTTGAGGAGCAAAACCCTAGGATCGGTGCTCTGATACCAAGTGTAATGATCCAAAATTCTTAAAATATCATAAAATAATAGAAGTACACACCATTTACAGAATTTCAACGTGGAGCACAACTCCAATATAGATAACTTACACAATAACTCCTTAAAGAATAGGGGAACCCCCTCCAAATAACCAAATACCATTCATACTTCACATTTCACCTCTTAATAATGAATATGTGATTTCTTATATATAACTATTCACACTTGCACATGAGGCTCCTTTATCACTAGGCCGACCCTATTACATATGTATTTACATATTGCATGTACATTTAGGCCCATATATTCTCCCCCTTGGGGTCATATCATATACATTTAACCATATATATGCCCCCCTTGGGTCATAACATGTAACCACATGAGAGAATTGTGGATTTGAATTAATTAGTGTTTATCTTAGTTTCAAAGCAAGTTTATGCATAAATAAGAGTGCCTTCTCCATTCCAAGGAGAGGAATCTGGGAGCATACGCCCAACCTATGATGGAGTGAATAAAGCATCTTGATAATTTCTTCCATATAGATTGTAAGTTTATAGTTTTATTGTGTTTTATGATTTGATATAGTTTATGATATTGTAGCTTAGTTCATTACCTTGTTCTTGGGAGAATTGAGCTCACTCCAAATGGATCATGGTGGTATTTTATTTCATTTTATGCAAGTGTGTTTATTTTATGCAATATTGTTTTCTCTTTTTATCAAAGAATTGATTCATGGAAAGAGAAATTCGCATCCATATCAAAAGATAACTTCGTGACAACAAGGTCTTAGTTGGTATGGTGGTGCTCAAGTACAAGGTCATTGATAGAATTGGTTAAGCTTGCTTTCAATTTATGTTGTGTAGGTGATATCGTTCATTGAAGGGTAGAGATACACATTGTAACTCTTCGTGGTTACATGAACGCTTTGTTAAGTCATCGTGAAATATTGTAACCTATTGTGAAGAGGCTTTGTCTTGACACCTCAATGATCACCATATCTCTTAGATTTCCTTTCGCTCTTGCATTTATATTGGTTGTTTGGTAGAAGTGAGATTGCTTTCTGAAGGGCAGGGATATGCATTGAAAATCTTTGAGGTTGCATGAACGATTTGTTAATTCATCGTGAAAGATTGAAGTCTATAGTGAAGGGGCTCTTTGTCGACACCCTAGTTAGCACATATCTCCTAGATTTAAATTTTGAATTCTTTTTAGATAACATAGGATAAGCTCTGATCCTGCATTTATTTTTCTTGCATATCTAAGTTTATGAACTCTCGAATGATGATTTAATGTTCATAAATTATACATATAATTTCACTAACAATCTTTGTGAAGATTTTATAAGATTCCTCTCCAAAAACTTAGGCACCATTGGATTGAGACGATTACCGGTCCACAAAGCAACAAGCTTTAAAAAATTCATCTGAACTTGGATGATATCATGATGCACTTGAGAAATTTTGTGGAGATCTCATAAGATTTCTCTCCAAAAACCCAATCACAATTGGATTAGGAAGATCAATGTTCCATGAAACAAGAAGCTTTGCAAGAGCCATTGGAACTTGGAAGACATGTGGCATTCAACCATGTCTGCAAGGAGGCATCAAAAGTAAAAGGAGTATTTACAACGCACATAAGAGAAAAGGGAATATGGTTTATGAAGTTTGTGCTTCTAAATTTCAATACATGGATGGTCTTAGTGTTTGTTTCATAGATTTGTTGTGGCACATTTATAATGGAGTATTTTCATGTTCTTAAATGAGAATATAGTTTTTCTATTGTAATTTGATGTTATAAATTTATTAAATTCTTGTAGTTTGTATGTTTTTTTGGTTTATTCTTTTTTGAAACAGTAATGGTTATAATTTGTATTAGAGAGAACTATGACCAAAATAGACAATGGTATAATACAAAAGTTTCAAAAATTGGTCACAACGTTTAGACAAAAATGAGCATAGCCAAGTCCAAAATATTATATCTTGGCCTATAATACTCAATACCAAATAGTCCTAGCATGTATATTGTTGTAAAAACTATAAGAGTAGAAAAACTACATCACAATTCATAAAAGGATTCAAAGAAAGTAAACTAAAATGTCTATCTTGGAGTGACAACAATGTTCGAATCCACGTGGGTTTCCATAGCTTCTTCTAGATCTAGCATGTCCCCATCTAAATTTCCATGGGGGAAACAATTTATGGATTCTTCTCAACAACCAAGGAAGAGATTCTGATTGCAACCCTAGCTCTCATACCTATAGTGAATAATTCAGTAAACAATGACTTCCCAATTGACATAGAGATTGGAGGGATGAGATACATAAGAACTGCTTGAGGAAGACGAAGGTGAGACACCATTCTATCAACCAAAGACTTCAAATAAATTAGTTACAAATCCAATTCCAAATGCATCCCATGACTGACCAACATGAAGGCTTGAAATTCTCTAACTCCTTAAATGTGAAGAGATGGGTAGCATTTTCAAGTGCATAGTCATCTCAAACTACAATATATTCCATTGGGTGGTGGAGCTAATAAAACTACAATGGATCCCTGAAATATCCCTTTTGCATTCCTGAAACCCTTTCTAAACCTCCCTTAACTCACACATAACACAACACTTAAAGTTAAGTCTACACCAAGAGAAATGGCAGAAATTCTCCAATTCTTACAAGAGGGAAAGGCACATGAAAGTCTACAAGAGAAGAAGGAAAAAGTACTTTCCATGAAATATTCTCCCTATACACTCATAAATGGATACTTGTATAAATTAGGACTAGATGATGTACTAACAAGATGTGTCTTAGAGCATGAGAGGGATCTCATAATTGAGGAGGCACATGTTAGTTCCATGGGAGGCCATTTTTGTTAGGGACCTAACCTCCCTAACCACTCACATTTGTAGAATAATATATTTTCCATATAATAATGGCCGACATTAGTTAATAAGGTCTATTTAATAAATGTGAACAAGTCAATGTAAGAAGGCCTAATAGAAGCTTCCGCTTCTAGAAAGATCTTCCTCTAGAATATTCTTTAGAAGATAGAATTAGTATAAATAAGAGAAGGAGGCATGATAAATATTTGTCTTGAGAATCATTTTAATAAAGTGTTGTTATGATGTAGGTTTCCTCCTCAAAGAGGCAAGATAACAATGCTTTCTATCAATAAAGGTATCATTTTTGGTGTTTTGGTTCTCTACATTTTGTTATTTTGCTGGTATTTTCTGCAATATTTCTATTTTCTACTTAATACAATAGATATGGTACCTAACAAGTGGTATCATAACACTTCCCTCTATGGAAACTATGGGAATTTTTTTCCAGGGTAGAGACGTGTATTGTCAGTGTCTTTAAAGCACAGAGATCTATTGTTCGATGAGTAAAAATGCGATGGGGAAAACTACATGTAGGAAATATAGACGATTTCACGGGGTTACTCAAAATATGAATTTCACCTTGTTGGAAACCTTTGTAACACCTATTGGTACCCTTAGAGTAGTACCACATCAAACAAAATCTACACACAACCATCAATCCCATGTACATTCAGGTATATCGGGAGTCCCCTAGGTCTCTTGAAACCAAACCTAGATAAATTGATCGGTCGCATGAATGCTATAGTGACATCGAGAACAACACTTGAGAAGATACATTGTAGAAATTGGGTAATCTGGTAGTACATTCAGCCTCCTTAGATGGTTCCCTAAGATATTGGATCGAGTACTATTGTTCGACCCCACACGTATATCAAAGAGCTATAGCACAGGGAAAACCCTTGTCTGTAGGAACCCTAAAAAACCTAACCCTTGGGAAGGAAACATAATAGAAAAGGAATAGACAAGATTTTTTGTTGCATAACCTAGCTTCCTGCATTCTGGTTTCGAAATTCCTACATAATTTTTCCGGCTAACAATTTGGGCACTTCACACTGTAGTATTCTTCAGGCTAGAGTATAAATTTGCACTCTTATTTGGGACCTATTCTATTGGATTCCTCTCTTTTCCCTGATCACCATGGTACCTATCTATTGTGAGAGCACAATAGCCCCACCAAAACTATTAGTTTCGGTGGAGGCCCATACTACCAAATTTTCTACAAGGCACTACTCTTTACTCACCTGGTTATTTATTCACCTATATACTTGATCTCTTGCATAGGGCCACCTGAACCAAAATGAACGAACTCTTCACTAGCCTTCAATCTCATCATTCTAGACCCTTTATACATCTTTACTCGATCTTTCTCCCTTCCATGTTCCATTCAAATAACCTTAGTCCTTGTCTTTTCATTGTCGCTCCTTTTTTCCACTATATAATACCCTCAACTTCAAAATCCCAATGATGACATCTTATAACGTCATCATCGGGGAACAATGATTGAAATGATCTTTCTTATGTTTTCTCGCACATCATTGATGATGACGTGCCCCTTTCTAGTAGAATTTTTTTTTTTTTTTGGCGGAACTGTGGATTTAATTAATCTCTTTTGTCTCCTTCGTTCCCAAATATGATTGAAAATGTGTGTGGCCTTGTCTTGTTCAAAGTTGGCTAGTAGTTGTGTACTGACATAATACCGAATGGGGAGTTGGAATTGGTTAAGGAACACCATGGATAAGTCACCAAACTTTGTGTATTTTACCCTTTCTAGTTCTATGTACCACTTGGCGGCACCTCCAATGATAGTGCGCTAGAACAAACACTAACGAATCGAGTCTTCTTTCAACGAATTAGACGAACATAAAAAATGGAATGTCGTCACATGGTCCTGTGGATCTTTACCTCTTTTTACTTCGGATTTGGGTATGTCTGAAGGTAAGTTGGTTGGGATCATAGGCCAACTTGGATCATGGCGAATAGTTTCATTCATCAACTTGGATAGGTCTGGAAAATGGAGCGTTGCCAGAAATAGTATCTTGGGCTGCGACATTGACTGTATAACAACCTGAAAAGAGGACCTTATATTGTAACAGGCACTAGTTTTCCAAAAAGAGTTCATGGAAGCACCAGGACTTGGGATAAAACATTGTTGGCCCTAGTTGAATGGAGGAAAACCTCCACCCATTTGGTTCCCGAAAGGAAAAATGGGGTTTCCCCCAACAGAACCCCCTTATGAAAGAAAGACTCTTGGCATGGGGTTGAACTGACTAGGAAAGGGGTTTCCCCCTTGCGACATCCCTTACGTGGGATTCCACTAGCCTTGGAGAGAGGTAACCCCAATGACGTCCCTTGCAAGGATAAATGTCCTTTCATGGGAATAGATTGACCTTGGAAGGGGTTTCCCCCTGTTGTAACTACATACGAGGTGAAAGGGTTACTCCCAAAAACAACATACAGTGTGAACAGGGTCAAAGTGGATGACATACTAGCAAATTGAGACCCACTACCCATATAAGCAACCCAGCTCTAAACGGGGTTAGGGATGGAAGATATGAAATCCCTTCTCCCGATGAATGGGGACAATGGAAGAATATTACCTTCACACCAAGGAAACACTTAGTAAGGAGCTAAAATCCCCCCTAAACCAACACTCGATGCATGGGATGTCGACTGAGAAACATCCAATGCGTTTAGCATGTCCATCAACGACATATCGTACGAGAAAGAATTTGTTGTCAATGGTAGAGATGCAGCTGCATTCATAGATTGAGTGGGACCAACGACCAACAAATAAATTCTATTGGTCGAAGTGACGATGGTGGAATGAATAACACCAGTCATTTGACTAGACACACCAAGAGGAAAGATCCCTACAGTGACAATTTTCTAGGTGGTAGTTGCAGGGGCTCTCGACCTAGACATTGGCGTAGTGTTGTCCATAGCGGCCTAGTGAATAGGGATATTATCAACAATATCCAGTTTGGGAGGTGGCACTTGTACTATAGGAAATGGATAAGTCCCAAGTAATGGAGGATTGAGACGTGGAGCAAAGTCTTCATCTCTAATATCCTCAATGATTACTTCCTACGGTTCTGAAGCATGAACTTCTGGAGGTTCTGAGTCTATGATCTTGGCTTGACTAGTCGACACAAAAGTGTCGGACGTATCAAGTCAATGCCTTAAAGGAGGCGGGGGGAAATTCTTTCTAACTTCCTCTTCCGGAGGAAGACCTTAACTTCTCCTCGATCTACGAGGTGGTTGGTCAACCACTTTGAGGTGTCAAATCTCAGAGGGACCACATTACATGCCAACTTTAGAAAGTCTACGATCGTTGACCACACTAATAGAAAAATTTATATATGGAAACCAAATACACAAAACAACCTCGTTAATATTCTAACTCAAGTGGATTAGGTATTGAGACCAAAATAATCACAAGGTAGGGTAAATGCCTTATGAATGGAGGAACAGGTTGATTAAGTCATGTGGACCAATGAACGAAGGAATAAGAAGCAGTTATATTGACCTCCACTAACCAGCCTTATCTGATGCAAGTACCCATTCTTTGCAAGGCATCCTCCAACAATACTGAAAAGTGTGATGTGAAATCCACCCTAGGTACCACAACAAACCCCCGTAGTCACCTTCTGAGATCCCTAGGAATGGACACTAAGGTC
This sequence comes from Picea engelmannii, assembly GCA_009831015.1. Taxonomy (NCBI): domain Eukaryota; kingdom Viridiplantae; phylum Streptophyta; class Pinopsida; order Pinales; family Pinaceae; genus Picea; species Picea engelmannii. Next base: position 228,496 of record ML797774.1, on the reverse strand, counting down.
ACCAAATTGCAGTCAATGTCCGGGGGTACAATTGACAGTCGAGATTGAAAATATGTGTAGGGTAGCTAAGCTCGAAGCCTCAAAATCACTTCCTCTCATGGAGGTATGGGTACTAATGAAACCCCCAATATACGATATTTACACTATGCTTATTTAAGCTCTGGAGGGGTCTCTCCTCGACTCTCCTTTACAAGACCTCATTTTTTGATCCTGTGCTAGAGGAGGCTTCTAACTATAATTATATGATAGTTGGATTTAGGCTCTCCCTAGCTCAAACTCCTACGTTTGTTTTATGGCCTTGTATAAATTTACTCTCCACCCTAAACCAAGGCCCTATCCTAAATGTGTTTGTTTACCCTATGAAAATGAAGATGTCTAATAAAATTTTAGTTAATCATTCATTTTAAGGGTTGTTTTTACTCAACAAAAGGAATGGATGAAACTTGGATGGTGTTTAATACAGAATCCAAAAGAAAAGCACTTAAAAAAAAATTGTAGTATGTGGTTTCTTCAAATAAAAAAGGTGTGCACCAATGCTTAAAAAAACTCTTTTCTTTTCAACAATAAAAACAAAATATTTTTTATATACAAGATTTGAAAGACTTCATAATACAACCTAGAATATTCTTTCAAAGGTCAAATGCAAAACTTTGAAAACAAAGGTTCTTTTCTTTAATAAAGGCTACCACTAACAAAGAAAACTATAATGCATAACAAATTGAACTCTACTTAACTAAATCTTTTCTTCCAATAATCACAGGAAAGGGTTCAAAAAAAGAAGAAACTCGGAAAACAAGTATATTGTTTGTCTTTTTGTTTAAAAGAAATGAAATTCAAAACAAATGCAATTGTCTTTTTATTTTGTAAACAAGGAGAAGCAGGGGTAGAGAAATAAATTAATCAGCTAAGAGTAAATGAAAACTCAGCAAGACTGGACATGCAAACCAGGAAAACAAGACTGAGCTTTCAATCAACCCAAAAAACCTTACAAGAAAAAACTGACTTACACAATAGCAAGATCTTTTTTTTTTATGTGACTAATAAGTTTGAAAAGAATTAAGAAAGAAAAAAGCAACAAGAAAGACACCTAGTAGGCTCAACCAAAACCAAACAACCAACCAAAACCTTACAGACCGAAAGAGAGTTTTTTCAAAAAACCCAATTTTACACAGGTCTGTGACTGTGTATATTAGGACTCGCGGATATCCGCAAGTCATACAATGGAAAAACGCGGATGTTCGTGGGCTATAAAAGAGAAACTCGTGGATGGGCTAGAAATTTTGGAAAAATTAAAAGCCACTCCAGAAGGGGGGCTTCCAGAAAATTTGACAAAAGTTTCTAAAAGGATGATGCTTTACAAAAGAAACGTAGAAAACACTAAACATTACAAAAAGAAAGTGAAAACAAAAAACCCTAGAAGTTGACCCCAACTAGGAGAATGCCCAATATGGTCGCCAATTCTGTTTAAGGTATTTTTCCCCTCTGACTTTGGGTCAAGTCACAATAGAACAAGACCGAATTTAGAAGACATAACCTACCCTCATTTATATCAATGTATACAAGAAATACCTTCTTTTTATAAGGTGAGAGAGAGAGAAAGAAAGAAGGAGAGGCCTCACACCTTCAATACTTCGTTTGATGTTGATCCCTACTCTCGCTTCTTGAAGTGCTCATGATCTCTGTCGGGACTCAGAACTATCCTGCAATAGGAAACCAAGAATAGGTTGTTACAAGGTAGTTATACATTAAAATAACATATATCATGTGCATAGATTCAGGTATATATTAAAGACATTAACATATAACATTACAATGAACCAATAAAAACACAATAGGAGGGAAAGAGAATTCTTCTATTAACAAAAATGTGAGAAAGGTTGTTACAACCTAATTCAACCTTCATTACTGGTTTGGAGCCAATTGCCTTGGGTTCCTTCAGAGACATTCAAGCATCAACTCATGGGTGAGGCTCCTCCTTGGATAATTCAATAGGGATAGGAACACACTCTCTTGTTATATAGAGAAGGAAGGAACATTGGAAAAAGCGTTTCTAGGTATGGGATGCTACTCAGAGAATGAAGGGGTTTAGGGAAGCTTGCTAAATTTTGCATCCCGATCTTGTACCTTAGTTCTTCCTTCTCATACATGCCCCCAATGGTACATTTATACCATCCTTGAGAGGTTAAGGAGGTTGAATTTCATTTGGTATGGGATTAGGGAGGTTAGGAAACGGGCCCAACCGAAAACCCCGCCTGAAAATGTGAAATTATTTTATTTTTCACATTTTTTTAGGGCATCCGCGGGTTGCAAGATAGCAAGGCATGGATGTCCGCGTGTTTCACAAAGGAAACCCACATATGTAATAAAAATTCATGTTTTTTAAGTGACTTTGATGAGGGAAGTTTGGATTTTAATCAGAAAACTAGGAAAAAGGGTTAGGCCATGTCACAAATGAATATATGTGGCAATGTGTGCTATAACACCATGTCATATTCCAAGAGGCACGAAAAAAATTGGATCTTGAGTCCACGTGAACATGATTACTTGTGCGAGCCCCATTTCCCAGTCATGTCATGAGACCACCCTCATACCCACACGTGGCAAGCTTCTACTCACTGGTTCTTTTCGGTGAAACATTTCCGTCCTCGGTAAAAAAATTTAAGCGCACATCTGGCCTTGCCCTCACACATTGACGATGATGACGTTGTTCATACAAATCATCGATGACCCTAGAAACCATCAAAGAGGCCATGGCTAGTGAGTACAGAAAAGAAGCACTGTAAACAGAGCGGATCCATAGAGAGGAGATGGAGAGGTTGCTTCAGAGCCAAGACACGAAGCTAAAGGAAGAATTCAACGAAACAACTTCCCTCAACCAAAAGGAACATCGTGTTGGGTATGTTTTATATTCTTTGCATGACTAGAACTAGTGTTTTTGGAAAATAAATATTGGTGGTTTTTTACGTCCGTTTTTTGGCGGTTTTTCGGCACATGGTTTTCGTCGATGGTTTTAGGGTTATTGAATAATCCAGGTCATTGGATTAAGGTTTTGGATGCTATGGGATCCTATATGTATATTGTATTGTAAAAAATGTATGACAACGAATGAATATTGAATATGCTAGTTTTCCCGGTTTGGGTTTCCAGGGGAAAAATCTCTGTGTAATGTGTGTATTTTCCATTGTATATTTTATGTTCTTTTATTGAAAATTTGTTTGCAGTAAAATATTGTACAAGGTTAAAATCTACACATCTTGATGAGATAGAGAGACTCAAAATTGCCCATGACCAAGAAGTCTCAAAACTAAAAAATGAGTAGTATGAGATAAGGACCTTCAATGAGTGAAGTGAAAGGGCATTTAGAAGGCTGCAATTGGATAATGATATCCTAAAGAAAGTTATAGAAGAAATCCAAAGACAGACAGTCTCTCTAGACACTATAAAAGTTGAGGCCGTCAAGATGAATGAAGGACTCAGGGACTCGCAGAAGAATTTTTTCTATGCACTCAACAAAGTACATAAGGCCAAATCAGAGAAAATGAAGTTGATTCTACAGGTAAAAGATATGCAGTAAAAATTCAAAAAATCCGAAGAGGCCTACAAGAAAGTTACATAATGGCTGGAAATTCATCTAAATTCCCCCGAGACTCTGCCTGCATATTCAGATAAGCAAAGAATCATATATCTCTAGCTCTTGGAGTCAGCTATGGCTATGATCAAAGATATCAAAAAAATCCAGGAACGGGTTAGTATAGAAAGAGAAGAACTATGAAAATCCTCAAACATCCTACTTACACACTTTAGGATGGATCCCCTGAAGGATCTCGAAAAAACATCATCAACTTAGACAATGGTAGAATATGTGGAGATCAAAAGAAAACTCAACATGAAGTCCATTGAATCTATTAGAGAAATTGATGCAGAAGTTATCGAGACAAGATTAATCCATCCCCCCAGGTTAATTTCGTTGACCGGAGATTCCTTACAACATGTTGAGCATAAATTGAAGTCTAAAATTATTATTCCCATTTGCAATAGTGAAACGAATATTGAAAGGAATCGGTCATGCCGAGTGGATGCTATACTCGAGGACTTAAAAACATGGGAAATATTCATAGATGAAAAAATGAAACCTCCAAGGCTCACTTGATTTTCGTATTGTAACCGATTTTTGCATATTAATCATTTTTCTTGCAATTATTGCAATATCTAGATTAGGAAAGAGAACTGAAGCATCGCTTCAGTCTTTTGACAGTTTGGAAGTTAAGGGAATGTGAAAACCTTCTCTCTGCATTCTATAAAGCAGATGAATGTAAAGGAAAAAGGACTTTTGTACTTTTTCCATTTGGATGGTATTACTACTTTGATATGAATAAAGAGCAAAAGACAATTTTTGGAGACTGGTGATTCTGGTGAATCTAGTTGAGACTTTTCTTAATAACTTTATTGTTTATCTACGTCTTATGAGTTTATTTGTGTGAATTATTTCCACCTTCTTCTTTTGAGAATGGATTTTTTGATTAATTGGGTTGGTTGTCATTGATGTCAACCCTTGAAAAAATTACGATAGTGAATTCTGGTAGCACAAAGGTTTGGGTAATGGAACCAAGTTTGTTTTATGTATAATGGTATGTGTTTTGATATATTTGCAGGTAAGACTATTCTACATGGATAGTACATGTCATGCCATTTCTGGTGGCATGTGGAATGTCACATAACTCCTCATGGTTAGATAGTTATGGCCATGTGGAGTTGGAGAACCCTCATGAGTCATCTAGAAGCCCCAAAAGGTCAAAGTAGTCAAAGTCCTTGCAAAGAAGAGATTATTTAAATAATAAAGTGAGGTGACAAAATAAAAAAGAATTATTTAAATAATAAAGTGAAGTGACAAAGTCAAAGAGTATTATTTAAATAATAAAGTGAAGTGACAAAGTCAAAGAGGATTATTTAAATAATAAATTGAAGTGACAAAGTCAAAGAGAATTATTTAAATAATAAATTGAAGTGACAAAGTCAAGGAGGATTATTTAAATAATAAAGTAAATGAAGAACTTTCTAATTATGGAAAGTGGTTATAAGAAGGTTAACCCTAAAAGGAGGAAAATGGGTTAAGTGGTCAAGTGGCTATTGGATACATGGACAAGTGGAAAATTGGGAAAATTTGGACATAGGTGACTATGTGGACAAAGTGGCTATGTGGTCAAAGTGGCCTAGAAGATGCTTCTAAGGAAGCTACTTGGAGAGTATAAATAAGAGGCAAGGATCTCTCATTTTGATCACACTTGAGCATATTGAATATCTACAGGTGACTGAGGTAACCAAAGGATATCTAAGCCAAATTTTAGAGGGAAGGTGAAGTAAAGAAGGCCAAAATTCAAGGGAGAATAAATTCTTTTGATGATGTTTTTTAAGGTATGTTATTTACAGGTCATCTCACCCTTTTCGCAATAACTCTTTTTCTAGAATGCTTCAGAATGTGAAATTGGGAGTCCATTGAGGAAACATATCCAAGTAGCTATGGTACAAATTTCATCTTGTGGGTCATTGTATTTTTGGGGTTATACTCCGTGGAAAATAGGGTTTGTGGCTAGTCCTGAAACTAGTCTAAAACAAGTATTTTGGGTAAAAACGTCATAACTTATTCATAAAAGATACAAATTCAGTAAGACCATATGTGTTGGTTATATTATAGTCTGTAGTATTATGTGTACAATTTTCTAATCCATACAACAAATATTCTGTGCGGGGCACTCTCTACAAGTTCGCTCTCTAAAATAAGCCAAAATTCAACAAGGTATGTCATTTTTGCTATAACTCTTTTTCTGAGAGGTTCCAAGTAGTGACACCTAGAGGAATTGCATAAAACACATTGAAGAACATTGTGTACTATTTTCAGATCTTTATTCATTACATGTACATAGTTATGATTATTTCAAGTTAGGGTTGTTGACTAATCTAAAACTAGTCATGTGAGACTAAAGTAAAGTTTGATGAAAATGCTAGTCTCTTGTTGTTAAAGTTAACCAAGGATTGTAGGTATGTGATCATATACACCAGGTCTATTAAAGAGTTACAAATCAGATTTGGATGATGAAATTGATGAGGGGTTTTGGTTGAGGTACATGTTGGGTACATGGTTGAGACAAGTAGTTGATGAGTTGGCACATACATGAGGTGTATAGTTGATGATGTTGGTACATCTTGATGAGTCATAGTTGATGAGTAGTTGATACATGATTGGTGCATACTTTGTACATAGTTGGAGCCACTTGTTAGTATTATTGTTGACATATGGTTTATGGATGATGTAGCATACTTGTATTGGTATATTATTAGAAGCACATTTTGATCTTGGTGATGATTATGAGTTGTTGTGTTATGCTTGGTTGATGCACATCTTTGAGAGTTGCCTTGGTGATTGATATTGGTGAGTAGATCTGATTTGGTTGATAAGATTGATGAGACAGGTTGTTGTGATAGGTTGTTTGGACAGGTTGTTGTGACATGTTATTTGTACAGGTTTGGTGCATGGTTGATGCACTTGTTCATGGTACAGGTTTGGTACAGGTTGGTGCATGGTTGATGCACTTGTTTATGGTACATGTTGATTACAGGTTGATTGGTACAGGTTTAAAGCATTATATCTCACAGTGATATTGTGACAGTGGTTCCATCATTCTACTTATATTTCAAGGCACTTGGATGGGGCAAGGACAGGTGGTTGTAGCCGAAGAACATAGGGGGTCGTAGCCTCCTTCTAGTTGTAGCTAGAGAATTGGGGAGTTGGAGCTTCCCTCAGGTTGTAGCCTGAGAAATTAGGGGGTTGGAGCCTCCTTCCAGTTGCAGCTGGAAAACAAAGGAAGTTGGTGCTTCCAATGAATGTAATTCTTAAATACATATAAGAAAAAGCATTTCGTGGTTTTCTCCCTCTTTGGGTTTCCACGTAAAAACATTGGTGTACTGTGTATGTGTATGATTGTTCATTTGTTCATTGTTTATTTACTCTACAACTATTGGATGATAATGATACTTTGATATAACACTTGCATATTGTGGTTAAAAAGGATTGAATTTCTCTATTATTGATTCACCCCCCTCTCAGTAATCCAACAAGATTATCATTAGTTTCCTTCATTAAATGTAGTCATGATGCTATTAAACTTGGGCACAATTTCTTGTTAAGTTTTTTAGTTGCATTACAATTTTATCCCTCTTTTGAATGTATGAATTACTTCTCATTTGGTTGATATCATTCCTAACTGTATTTAACCTTAATTAGCTAGCTCCTGATCATGATAAGTTTAATTTGGTGTAGAACTATATCATAGTTATTTTCAGTTAGCATCATTTTAATTTAATTTTATATTTTAATTCATCTGATAACCTTCAGTTTTCTATATTTATATAGTTAATCAGTTAGTTTGGTAACCAAGACAATAATCTGGTCGGAAACGCTACTCGAAATGAGAGTAGATGTAATTGGGACTTACCATCGGGTGTTTTCCCTTATCTTCTTGAACGAGTCAGTCTGACAAATCAACACTATCAATTTTAATCCTTTTTTTTTTCCAGTGGACCCAACCCCCTTCCTGACACCTTTATTTGCAACGTATCCCATTGGATTCCCATTTTTTCCATGATTGTGGTACCTGTCACTTATAAGAATTTTTTTTCTTTGGTCCCACCCACCCTCCCCGATACCCTTATTTGACATCTATACCATTGGCTTTCCCTTTCCACTCTAATCGTAGTCAAATATATCACCTATCCACCTTTTTCAATGGACCCACTTCCCCTTACCGACATCCCTCCTCTCCAAATGGCCAACACTTGCAACCAAGACCTGCAAGCTAACATTAGATAGAGTAAGGAGAACATTCAACAAGTGTCTTCTTACATTGCTTTCATCAATTCAATATTTGCACATTTCCAGGACCAAGTCTAGAACAAATTTGACTCCATGGATACTGAATTCATAGGAAAATTTGACACCCTCCAATCCACTCTCAAATAGTTGTTGAACCTATCCCTGAGCCCTTCCTTTTCTGAACAACCATAACACTTAGATGGTGTTGAATCCTCCCATTTTATGGCCTTTTAATCCAACTCTTTTCATCATGATTATCGTCTTCCCAAAGTAGAGGTCAATAAATTTTATGGCTTGGATTCCACGGGTTGGGTTACTCAAGTGGAGAATTATTTTTATTTGCATGGAGCATTATTTTTCTTTGCATTTCATTACTAATGAGTTGGCCAAACTTCGTTATGATTTTGTGTATTGTGATCCTAAATTATGGCAATGTTGGCAATGGCATAAAAATGCATGCCAGGGGTATGTTGCTTCGACCCATTTTGTCATTTGACCACGTTGAAATAGTCTAGCATAGTGGAAGACTTTATAACTTCCTTTGAGCACTTAGCTTTCAGAATGGAGGGCATGGCAGATTCCTTCTTTAGGGAATGCTTTGTCAGTGGCCTAAAGAATGAAATTTGACCCCAAGTCCTCATGGCTCGCCCCTAGACCTAGTTGGAATCTACTAAACGTGCCAAAAAAGCACAACAACTTGTCTTTTCCCAAAAATGAAAACTCTATTATCTTCTCCGCTCTCAACCTACCAATCCCGTCCCTCCTGCCACCCATCTCAAGGTCTAGAAATTAATTTTGGCATAAATGTTTGAACGCCAAGTCAAGGGTCTTTGCTATAGTTGTGATGAAAAATATTTTCCTGGGCACAATTGTAAGGAACATAATATTTTTATGGCCATTTTAGAGGATGCTGTTGATGAGGAGGCTGGAGTATCCCTTGTGGAAGAGCTACCCCCAACAGATGATACTACTTCTCCTGCTAACCCACCAGAAGTTGAACCGATGATTTCATTGCATTCCCTCACTGGCTTATTTTCCCTCCAAACCCCCAAGCTAATTGTCTATATTAAGGATAGGAAATTCATCATCTTTGCTGACAGTGGAAGCACCCATAATTTTATCCGTATTTTGCCTAGGAAATCAATTGTTATATCTGTGTCATCAATAATTTTCAAATCATGATTTCCAATGGTGGCTCCATGAAATGTGATGGGTGTTGTGAAAATGTGTGCCTACAAATTGGTTAGTACCACATGAAATCTCATATGTTTTCTATAGACATGGGTGGTTGTGACATTGTGCTCGGTGTTGAATGATCACACACTTTGGGCCCCATTCTCATGGATTTTAAGGAATTAACCATGCAATTCCAATAGGAGGGACAACTGTATAAATTCCAAGGAATCAAAATAGGCTCCCCTGAGATCATCAGTTCCCATTGAGTGTAAAATATCCTTAAAAAAGGTCATTTAGACATTATTTCCCAACTCCATTCCCTTCAAGCAGTTGAGACACCCTTTGTGCATCCTAACCTCCAATCGATCCTTTCCAAACACCAAATGGTTTTTTCCACTCTCTATGGACTTCCCCCTTCCCATGGTGTTCATGATCATTCCATTCCTCTAATCCCGGGAAGTATTCCTCCCAATGTTCTCCCTTATCATCATCCCTTTTCCCAGAAGAATGAAATTGAGATAATTGTTCGACACGGGTATTATCTGTCCTAGTAAAAACCTATATTCTTCTCAGGTGGTCATGGTACTCAATAAAGATGACAATTAGTGCATGTTCCCAGACTTTTTCTCCCTCAACAAACTCACTGTCAAAGAAAAATTTCCCATTCTTGTCATTGATGATCTATTGGATGAATTGAGTGGTGCTCAGTACTTTACTAAACTTGATCTTTGTTTTGGATACCACTAGATACATATTGAAATGAGAATACATTCCCAAGACGCCATTTATAAATCATGAGGGTCACTATGAGTTCTTGGTAATTCCATTTTTCCTATGTAATTCCCCCTCCACTTTCTAAAGTCTCATGAACCATGTATTTGTTGGAATATTCACCAATATTTAGAGGGGGGGTGTGAATCAGTATTGAACACCTTTTACGATTTTCAATCACAAAATTAACTTATCAATGATTACATTCACTTATGATTGCATTTAACATATAATGAACATATAACCATAAACAATGCATCACATCATACACAATACATAAGATATTTTTACGTGGAAACCCAAATGGGAGAAAACCATAGAAAGATTTCTTATATATTAGAATATTACATTCATAGAAAGAACCAATTTCCAAAATTATCCAACACCAACTAGAAGGAGGCTGCAACCCCCTATTTACAGGCTCCATCCTAAAGGAAGCTACAACTCCCTAGATTCTATAGCTCCAACTGGAATGAGGCTCCAACACACTGATTTACAGGATCCAACCTGAAGGAAGCTATGACTCCTTGTATTCTCTAGCTCCAAATTGAAGGAGGCTCCAACCCCCTAGTTTATAGGCACCAACCTGAAGGAGACTTCGATGTCCTGCCTTGCACCACCCTGCCATCCTGAAATATAAATGGAGACTTAACCTGTCACTAATAATCAACATGTCATTGTCACTATAACTGTCATTGATACATCATCATCAAAACCTGTGACTGCTACTGACACTGATATTGATACCTCATCATCAAAAACCACATAAACTCATGCCAAAATTTCTAAGAATTTCCTCCAAATCATGTGATCTAAATCACCGTGATATGCATCAAACCATGTGTATAATACATGCCTCAAGAATGTGCCAAAACATCCATGATATGCCTCAATGCATATACCATAACATCCAAGATATGACTCAAACATGTTCCATAACATACCTCAAACCAAGTGCCAACATATGTACCAAAAATTCCAAATTATGGATGAAACATGTACCAAAATATCCATGACATACATCAATCTATGTGCCAAAGATATGCCTCAAGCATGTACCAAAACTTCCATAACATACCTCAAATATGCAAACTTGTAAGATTCACCACAAGATCAATTTTTCATTTCTGATTCTAAAATTTCTATTTGAGGTACTTCTATATATATTGTCATACCTATGAAAATTTCACAGTCTGGGAAGTCCTAGAAAAAAAGTTATAGCAAAAATTCCAAGTTGACTTTCTTGGAACATATTTTAGGGCCGTTCAGAAACTCTGAATTCCACAGAGCATATCTCTGAAATTGTTGTGAGATAATGTATCAAATATTAACCATAGATACTATGGGATATTTCTTCTATCTCCTCAAAATTTCAAGGTATTAAACTTCTCAGAACATAATTTATAGCAAAAATGGTAAACCTTCTTGAACTTTGGCCTGTTCTAGAGAGAGAACTTGTACAACATGTCATGCGCTCAATATTTGATATCTGATTCTAAAATTGGCATAAAAGATACCACAGAATGTCCTCTTTCCACTACAATTGGTCTCACATAATTTTTATCTTCTATGAAGATGTTATGACTGTTTTATGTGTATCACCTGTTTGATACTAGTTTTAGGACTAGTCAAAAACTCTATCTTCCACAGATTGTATCTCCAAAAGTAAAATGACCTAGAAGATGAAATTTTTACCACGGGTACCTTGATATGTCTTCTCAAAATCCTACAAGTTTCACTATTTGAATCATTCTAGAAAAAAAATTATAGTGAAAATGCTAAGATGACCTTTAAATAACATACCTTAGAACACATAATCACAAGACTTCATCTTCCCTTGGAATTTCTCCCTTCTTCACTTCATCTTCCCTCTAAAATTTTCCTTAGATATCCTTGGTTACCTCAGATAAAAATAATTTGAGTTGTTGTAACAAATGAACTCCTAAGTGCCTTATTTATACTAGATCTAGCACCCTCTTTTTAGGGCCAACTTGACCCAAATAAAATTCAATTTAACTTTTAATGATTATTCCATTGGGGCCGACTTTACCAACACTATCCTTAATATTTATTTTAATGTTAATTACAATGGGGCCAACTTATAACTTCTTGTTTGCAACACTTTTATGTTGGATACAGTGGTATGACATTGTCATTGATGTCAACAAAGTGCAGGTGATGAGATCAAAGCTCATGAGAAATAATGTAGTAGGTTAGGTAGAAGCCCGAGCCTATACAGAAGAATTCCTTGTAAAGGATCGAGTTACAGAAACCGTTAGATTAGTTTGGGATATATCCTGATCGTCAGATAGAATCAAGTGGAAGGACAAGATAAGTGGATCCCATAAGACACAAAGTCTTGAAACCTTTAAAATTGCGAAGTAAACACCAACTGTCAGATCTCGTGGAGAAAATTCGGGTTAGTTCTCAGTCATTGGATCAAGCAGGAGATAGAAAGATTCAGTACTCCATATATTCACCACATCAGCGATTACTAGAAACAAGTAAGAATCCACAAAATCCCGAAGTCATGAAATAACGCCAATCGTTGATCAAGAAGGAGCTTCAGATGGTTTCCCAACCATTAGATCAAGATTTGATCTAGAGTTAAGCGCTAACCGTTGATCTAGAATGGAAATATTGAACCGTCTGATCACACTAAAGGAAATAAGGTGGTCAAGTCTTACGCTAACCACTCTGGTGAAAAGAAGTCTGAAGCATGTAAGTTTACCTGAACGTCAAAGACCCAAAGTCACGAACTCTCGTCGGTCGTCTGATAAAGAAAAGGAAATATATATGGTGATAGATCTATTCGACACTTTGGCAATGATAGAAGGATGGTATAAAAGTTTCAAAACTCCTAAAGCTACGAAGTAATGAAAAGTAAAAATCCTATTTAGCAAGACTACGTTAGCAAAGACAAGTGGCTCAATCAGATGATGAAAAGAGTCAAAATAGATATGGTACATAAGGTCTGTGAAAGTCACAAATCAGGGTGACACATGGCACACCCACTACGGGTCCACGTCATCATAGGTGATGTCAGCACACCACGTCGGTCTAGGACTACAACCTCCGAGGATAACTAGTTTCTCCTACCAGCAAAACTACCCGAAGCACCGAAGGTCGAAGTCACAAATTTATGTTATTTGTTGATCTAAGATCCATTGGAATATATTTCGATCGTTCGATCGAGTATAGTGGAAGGATAGTGTAAGGTGTACTAACAATTGAAAACAAGAGGTCACCACAACTTTATGACTTATTCGGTAGGTAAACAATTTGGAGGGATTAAACTACCTCAGATTTCGAGTAGCCCGGAGACCTAGAGTCACTAATAGTCGGATACCCAGAAAGTGAGAGCTATTGTTCTCCTAAGCTCATGATCCTAGATCATGGACATGTGAAGGTTATTAAGCAGGGAAGTGTTGATATGCACTCCAACAGAATTTTCTCCAGAAGAGTTGGAAGACTGCAAAGGCCGAAGTCCCGAAACGACGAAGTCCCGAAGTGAATGAAGAATCGTACACTCAACTACAGATTAAGTCTCGACCGTCGATTTGTTTGAAGCCTATGGATAAGACAAGATTGTCCATCCAATGGAATATTAAATATTAATTGTCTGATTTACTAGTGAATACAATATACACACTTTGGTGAAATGTACTACGGGAAGATTGAATGACTGCAAAGGCTGGAAGTCCCGAAGGATGAAGTACCGAAGGAAATGACAACCATCCATCTCACGATTGAATCCCAACTATTGGATAGGGATAAGAAAATTGTGAGAAATGATTCTATTAAAAGAATGATCGGACCATTGATCTGAAACCGTGATCAACGATGAGGATTAAAATCCATGAATAAAAATTTCTCGAGTTGTAACACTCTGGAAGATATCACTCCAATGATAACAAGAATTTGGTGAAAAGAAGAAAATTTGTGTAGCACCGAAGCCCAGAGAACATGGTCCCAACTTTGGACATATGGGGGCTAAAATAAAAACAAAGGGGATTCACAAGCTAGCACCTGTCCATTCCAGGTACAGGAAAATGCACTAGATACTGAAGTAACATCTTGATTCATATATGTTGGAGAACTGGGGATGCAACATAAGCATGTGAACAATATAAGGAGTTGATCCATACCTGTGATCAACTCATGAGGATGAATCAATATTAGTATTCTAATTAAACTGAGAAACTTACATAATAAATTAAATGAATAAAAGGAGAAGATTATTTATGCTTAAATGAAGAGGTGCAATGGTTCAAACAAAGAGACACAATGTTTCAAATTCACACCAGTTGGAAGACTATATAAAAAATAAAGAATGATGAGAAGAAAGAGTCTTTGAAGTCCAGATTAGAATATCAAAAGTAGAAGCAGAGTCCAAGAAGAAAAAATGATGATACTTATGCAGTGAGGGTGGAAGTGAGGAGCAAGGAAGGATTCATATCCTTTACTAAGTAAAGTGTAAAAAAAAAGGGAGTTGGTGCTTCCTAGGGTTGGTGCCCTGAAAAACAAGGGAGTTGGTGCTTCCTAGGGTTGGTGCCCTGAAAAACAAGGGAGTTGGTGCTTCCTAGGGTTGGTGCCCTAAAGACAAGGGAGTTGGTTCTTCCTAGGGTTGGTGCCCTAAAACAAGGGATTTGGTGTTTCCTACGGTTGGTGCCCTGAAGAAGGGTATTTGTGTCTCCAAGAGTTGGTGCTCTAAAGGGGATTGGTGTCCTTCACAATCTTAGACTACTCTTTATAAAGCCTTGTAATTCTTGTTAGTTGTATTTATATAATTGATTTTAAATACAATTTCATTGATGATCTATTGTGATGATTAATAAAATAACAAAGTAATTACTTATATGTTTTAAAAATGTAATACTGATTCACACCCCCCCCCCTTCTCAGTATTCCAACAATTGGTATCAGAGAAAGTACCTTCAACACATTCTAATAATTGGAAGGTAGATCCTAAAAGAAATGGATTAGCAAGAGGGAATGTCTTCCAACAAAACACCATTGTTTAACAGAGGTGGTTATGCTCTCTGGAAAATAAGAATGAAAAGCTACCTGTTGGCTCTTGGTTTTGATGTTTGGAAATCTGTTGTAGATGGTTAAATTGCACCAGCTAATCCACCCATAAATATTGTAGAAAAGAAGATTTCCAATGACAACTCAAGAGCAGTCAATGCCATTCTACGAGGATTAACAGATCCTATATTTGTGAAGGTAATGCATTGTAAGTCAGCTAAGGATATCTGGGACAAATTGGAGGTTGTATATGAAGGATATAGCCAATTCAAGGAAGCCAAACTAGAAACCTCGGAGATCGGTTTGAAAATCTGAAGATGAAAGAAGAAGAGAACATTGTTGAATACCTTCATAGGGAAGATGAGGTAGTTAACTCAATCAGAGCAGTAGGAAAAGAACTTATTGATAAACCTATTGTACAAAATATATTAAGGTCATTACCTATGAGATATGATGCCAAGATTTCCACAATTGAAGATATACCAGAACTTGACAAACTCATAGTAGATCAAATCCATTGAATTCTTACATCATATGAGATGAGAATAGGGAATGAAAAAACATCAAAAGGAGAAACAATCTTTAAGGCATCTAAAAAAAAAGATGAAGCAGGAGAAAAATACCAATGAAGAGTTATCAGATATATATAATGAACTTCATGAAGAAACTCAAGAATGGGACTGGGAAATACAAAGGAAAGATTCCTCTAATATGTTTAAATTGTGGAAAAATTGGACACTTTGCCAATAAATTCCCCTATCCTAAGAAGGAGGAAAGTGATGATGAAATAACCTTCAAAGATCAGAAGAAAAGAAAAAACAAAGATAAAAGGAAGTTCTACAAGAAGAAGAAAACTTTCTTTACCCAAGAAGACAATATCTCATCTGAAGAAAGTGAAGAAGAGGAGCCAGAGCTTATATTTATTGGAATGAAAACTCAAGATGGTAATCATTCAGAAGATGAAGAAGAAGTGAACCTCGAGGAAGAACTCATCCATACAATTGAAGAACTAAGAAAATCTAAAAAGAAAAACAAGCTACTAAGGGAACAACTTCTTGAGATTGAAGAAGCTACTAAATCAAGAGAAAATGAGGTTTCCAAAACCATTAGTGAGTCAGAACAACTGATTATTAAGTTAAAAACTCAACTGCAAGAAACCAAAAGAAAAGAAGAAATTTTGAATAAAGAACTCAATGAAAAACAAAAAATATGTAAGATATTGGAGGATGAAATAGTTCAACTAAAATGGAAACTAGAAAAAGAAGATATTTAGTCTAAGTTTGAAAACAACTCAAAAATCCTTAACAACATTCTTAGCAGTCAGAGATCATCAAATGATAAGACAAGACTAGGATATAATCCCTCTACAGAACAAGAGAATGAAGAACAATACCATTGAAAACTATCCCAAATAAACAAAAATCTGTACTTCCTACTAAAGAAAAAGATGACGAGAAAAATAAAATCATCAGAAGGAATCCCTCTAATATATATCAATATATCTTCCTTAGTTATTGCTATTACTGCAGAAATTTTGGACATAAAGAAATACATTGTAAAGCTTATAAGAAGTACAATCCAAGAAATGTTCAAAGATATGAAAATAATGTAGAACGAAGAAATTATAACTCCTTCTCTCCCTTACAAGACTACAATGTTGAATGTTACAAATGCAACATCTATGTTCATGAAGCTAGTGAATGTAGATTGTCAAAATATGACAAAATGATAAATATTCCCAACAAACAAAAAGTATGGAAGAAAAAGCAAATAAAGAAAACAAAATGCAATGTAGCCCTATATGTGAGAAACCAAGGATGTCAGTGGTATATAGACAGTGGATGTTCCAAACACATGACTAGAGATCAAAGCAAATTTCTCAAGTTAAAAAAAAAAAGAAAAGGAAAAGTAACCTTTGGAGATAATATGCCAGCCAAAATACTGGGAAAAGGAACTATCAGTTTAGGGAATAACAAGACCAAAGTAGAAAATGTAATTTTGGTAGAAAATATCAAGACTATATCCTAAGTGTAATTCAGAAATGTGATAAGGGTCACATACTTACCTTTGATTCTCAGAAATGTGAGATCAGAAAAAATGAATTTCTCTCAACAATTTAAATGAAGCAAAGCATAAGGGTAGAAAATTTTCGTCAACAAACTCATTGCTTTCTTCATGTTCATTGGCATAACTGTGGAACTGCTGACTTATAATGACAGACAGTTGGCTTAGGTTGATGCATAGTTGGTATGGATTGTTGGTTGTCATTGATGTCAACTATTGGAGAGTGATATTGTAGATTGATGTCAACCATTGGAGAAAGTCCGGTAGCGAATTCTGGTAGCACAAAGGTTTGGGTAATGTACCCAAGTTTTTTTTATGTAAATATGACTCATTATTTTCTTGTCATGGTTGATAATAAGTACAAATGGATGAACTCCAAAGTGGTCCCCTTATGGTGAAATCCCTCACGGGAAGATGCTTTGTGGATTGAGTTATCCTAGAAGTATGGTTAGAGAACCCATGCTTATTTGTGGAATAATGAGATGAAGGCCAGTGAATTTGTCAGTGAAACTATCCTATATGGATAGTTCTTGTCATGCCATTTCTCGTGGTATGTGTAACGTCACATAACTCCTCACGGTTAGAGAGTTATGACCATGAGAAGTTGGAGAACCCAGGTTTGGGTAATGGACCCAAGTTTGTTTGATGGATAATGATATGCATTTTGATATATTTGCAGGTAATACTATTATATATGGATAGTACATGTCATTCCATTTCTGGTGGTATGTGGAACATCACATAACTCCTCACGTCTTGAGAGGTATGGCCTTACAAAGTTGGAGGACCCTCACATGTCATCTAGAAGCCCCAAAAGGTCAAAGTAGTCAAAGTGGTTTAAGAGATTTTATAAGGTAAATAATAAAGTAAAGTGATGAGTGTACTATAATTCAAATTGAATACAAAATAAATTATTTAATGGAGAAATTAGAAGTGGGTTAACCCTAAAATAAGGAAAGTGGGAAAAGTGACCTAGAATATGTTTTTAAGGAAGTTGCTTGGAGAGTATAAATAAGAGGAAAGGCTCTCTCATTTTAAATCACACTTGATAATATTGAATATCTATAGGTGTCTGAGGTAACCAAAGGATATCTAAGCTGAATTTCTGAGGGAAGGTGAAGAAAAGAAGGCAGGAATTCAAGGAAGGATAAATTCTTTTGATGTTGCTTTCTAAGATATGTTATTTACAGGTCATCTCATCATTTTCGAAATATTTTTTTTTATAGAATTATTTAGACGATGAAATTTATTTTCCATTGAGGAAACATATCCAATTATATGTGGTAAAATATTCATCTTGTGGGTCGTTGTATTTTTGGAGTTACACTCCGTGGAAAATAGGGTTTGTGGCTAGTCCTGAAACTAGTCTAAAACAGGTGTTTCCCGTAAAAACGTCATAACTTATTCATAACAGATCCAAATTTATTAAGACCAAATGTCTTGGTTATAGTACAGTCTATAGTATGTTGTGTAACCATTTTAGATCTATTCAAAAAATATTCGGTGCGAGGAACGCTCTACAAGGTCGCTCTCTAGAATAAGCCATAATTCAACAAAGTATGCCATTTTTGCTATAACTCCTTTTCTGAGAGGTTCCAAGTAGTGACGCCTGGAGGAATTGCATAAAACACACTGAATAACATTGTGTATTAGTTTCATATCTTTATTCATTATAGGTACAAAATTATGATTATTTCAAGTTAGGGTTGTTGACTAATCCAAAACTAGTCATGTGAGACGAAAGAAAAGTTTGATGAAAATGATAGTCTTTTGTTGTTAAAGTTAAGGAAGGTTTGCAGGTATGTGATCATATACACCGGGTCTATTACATAGTTACAAATCATATTTGGATGATGAAATTGATGAAGGCTTTTGGTTAAGGTACATGTTGGGTACATGGTTGAGACAAGTAGTTGATGAGTTGGCACATACATGAGGTGTATAGTTGATGATGTTGGTACATCTTGATGAGTCATAGTTGATGAGTAGTTGATACATGATTGGAACATACTTGATACATGTTTGGAGGCGCTTGTTAGTAGTATTGTTAACACATGGATTATGGATGATGTAGCATACTTGTATTATTAGAAGCACATATTGATCTTGGTGATGATTATGAGTTGTTGTGTTATGCTTGGTTGATGCACATCTTTGAGAGTTGTCTTGGTGATTGATCTTGGTGAGTAGATATGGTTTGGTTGATAATATTGATGAGATAGGTTATTTGTACAGGTTTGTTGCATGGTTGATGCACTTGTTCATGGTACATGTTGAGGTACAAGTTGGTGCATGGTTGATGCACTTGTTTATGGAACAGGTTGATTATAGGTTGTTTGGTACAGGTTGATGCATGGTTGATGCACTTGTTTATGGTACAGGTTGATTACAGGTTGAGGTACAGGTTGATGCATGGTTCAGGTTATTGGTACAAGTTATTTGGTGCAGGTCGTTTGGTACATGTTTACAGTAGTATATCTCATAGTGATAGTGTGACAATGGTTCCATCATTCTACTTATACGCCGGGGAGGTTGGATAGGGCAAGGACAGGTGGTTGTAGCCACCTTCAAGTTGTAGCCGAAGAACATAGGGGGTTGTAGCCTCCTTCTGGTTGTAGCCAGAGAATTGGGAAGTTGGATCTTCCCTCAGGTTGTATCCCGGGAAACTAGGGGGTGGAGCCTCCTTCCAGTTGTAGCTGGAAAACAAAGGAAGTTGGTGCTTCCAATGAATGTAATTCTTCAAGACATATAATAAAAAGCATTTTGTGGTTTTCTCCTACTTTGGGTTTCCACGTAAAACACTGGTGTATTGTGTATGTGTATGATTGTTCATTTGTTCATTGCTTATTTACTCTGCATTTATTAGATGATAATAATACATTGATATAACACTTGGATTATATGGTTAAAAAAGATTAAATTTCTCTATTACTGATTCACCCCCCCTCTCAGTAATCCAACATATAACACTATGAAAATTCTCCTTTAGTAATTGGAATGAATAAAATCACAAGGGTAGAGTATTTCCTTCACCTGATTCGGTACTTTCCTCATTTTCTTCTTCGTTGTCATAACTTAAATATGTAGGCTAGTTGCTTTCCTGGGACTGTTGAAAATCATCATTTCCTAACAGAGAAAATGCAGTTGCTTGTTTTAAAAAGTCAACCTTCAACAATATAATCATCATCATAATCATCATACTTGGGCAAGTCAAATACATTTGTAATTTCATCAAACACAAAAATTGGGACAACAACTTGCTCCTCAAAAGGCTGATCTGCAAATTCACTTTCATGACACTCAACAGGTGAATATATAAAACAATAAACTTCCTCCTTATCATAAAAAATATAAAGAGTTGAATCAGAACCATCTTTTTGTTCATGCTCAGCCTCATGTTCATACACTTCACCATCTAACTCTTCATCCCCAATTTGCGCAGATCACTTACCACAAGCTTGTAAATTGTATTCAACCTTCTGAGCATCATTGAACATCTGCAACAAGGTAGTAGGCCTCTTTTCCATTAGAAGAAAATCAAAATTTGGATGAAAATTTGTTGCATAATTAAGCATGGTAGCAACTTCAGGAGGTTTAAATTCTTTAGGTGTGGTGTAATAATAACTAGAAAACCTCCTGCTAAACATAGAGATATTTTATTCCTTATGTATTTTCATTGCTTGAAACTATGCAACATACTGGTCCCAAGACTTTCTTTCACCCCAGAACTTCAGAAAATCACCCTTCATCCCATGAGTTGTTTGATTCGGGTTGCAAATGCCTAAACGATTCTTTGATGTATCCTTGCAATGATTGAGAAAATGTTCTCAAACAAACATCAACATGCTCAACTTCGAAAATGTCAAAAAAATGCTCAAAACCCTGGATGTGCTTTTCAGTTGAAATCTTGTCAAGTCCTCCATCAAACATAGGTAGGTATTTATAGTGTTTCGAAGGAAAATCATGAAGAATAAGAGGCAATTTAAGAGGTCTGTATCTCTCGTGTCTTGGTAGATATAGGATTTGGCATAGGAGGAAATACATTAGATACATCATCCTTGATCTCAGGGAGCTTAAAAAATTGGTCATTTACATCATATGATTCGAATGAAGGTTTTTGGTCAGGCTCAAACATGCAAGGAGAAGGATATGTATCTTTTAAAGAAGGATATTTAGGTGCAGATTATGGTTATTACAAGATTGAATATGGTCATCATTAGGATCTTGTTCAAGATCAGTTATACATGAAGAATATATATATATATATATATATATATATATATATATATATATATATATATATATATATATATAATATTCAATAAAGGATATACAAAGGCATATTTCTGGTCTTCATTTGAATGCAGCAAACAGTGGAAAATCCTTTTGATAAGCTCGAGAAAGGACAAGAAATAATTAACAATAAAGAATATTATATCTTGGAGAAAACTCAAGCTTGAGTACCTAACTTTCCCGTACTGTACTTCCATCTTTCTATTGGCAAGGCTTGTCCTCCAGTGGAGTCTCTGAATTTGGTTGCAACATTGATTGGAGTCGCCAAGTGAATGGTTTACAACCTCCTTGTGTCTGACTATTGTTCACCATCAGTACTCAGATCTGAACTTTGTCATTTATCCCAGGGAATATTTCACCTTCGCTCCCCGACAACAATGCCAAAATGTTATCACTCTGTAATTTTCTCGCCTGTGGGAGGAAAACCACGGAGGTAACCTACAAACCACTTATAGGTTGGAAGCTATCCCTTCCAACCCACAGAGGGATCTCTCTTTATAGCTCAGTGAATAATGATAGGATATTTAATCAACACAATGGCTAGATCATTAATGAGGATAGGGTAAAAAATGGGGTTTGGTTGGGAAAGAGGAAAAGGACCACTGGGCATGGAGTCAGTTTCAGATATATCAATCACATAATCTCCAAGACTGGTTAATAAGAACATATGCACTCAAAGGAAAGATATATGGAATCAAGATATACATTTAAATTATTGTAGTATTGGTAGTGGAATAAGAAAGATAATCTGATTAGAGCAGAGAATTTAGCCAAGAATGAATTCTGCAACCATTTTCAGAGTGAGAATGAAAGTCAAATGAATGTAAATATATAGAGAACCATTTGATGAATTCCATACCCATTCAAAATAGAAGAAAAACATAACATCAATGCTTGAATGTCAATGAAACAAAGCATTACTGAAAATGAATTATGCATTCACATATTCTCCATTCAAACACGAGGAAAATATTTAATGAATGAGACTGAGTAAGAATGAAATACGCTGGGAGACAAACTGCAAGGCGCCATAACATGAATATTTGAGGAAATGCTCCAGTACTTCTGCTAGGATGGATTTATTGACAATGGGTCTGATACAAAGGCCCTTGGATTCCTTAGGACTGAACCCCTTCTTGATATTGAAAAGATGTAATTATAGAGATCATACATCCGAGAAATTCTAGATAATTATTATATAATGAAAATAGAAAATAGATAATGATCATAACAATTTTAAAAGTTGTCTCGAAAAGATGATGTCATCTGGTAGTCTCTGCTTGGTGGTCCTGAAAATGCTCCATTGAATGTGCTTTATACTACCACCTGTAGCTATCATTTGGGAAATTGATTCTACTCTTCTGTCCATCGGTCCTTTGATGCTCGAACGTTCAATTACCCTTGTTGCCAAGTGTCTTTGAAATAATTTTTTTTCTTCTCATTCAATGCCTAAAAATGGGATGCTCTACCACATGATCTGGATATTTTCCAAGTGTTTCACCAACTATTTCATCAAAATCTAAAATGGTGCTTTGACCTTATCCTTTGAATGCTTAAATATCTGCTCGAAATATAAGATATGGAGCTAATTTTTTGGGCCTAAAATTATGGAAGAGACAATATTGAATCCTCCAACTATCCACCATATCCATAGAATGAAATTACTTTTTGAATCAACAAAATCCTCTTTTTTCCTCTTTGTCTTTAAGTACCCTTCCACCTGGAAACAACTTCTGTTAGCAGTGTCTTTGAAATATTCGAATTGATATCTGGACATGTTGATTTTTCTTCCCTGTCACAGTTGCACAACAAATTCACTGCGCAACAATAACCTACATGAAATGTGCAGTAGGTTGTGCAACGAATCCCTTTTTAACACTTTGTCTGATAGATGATGAGTGACTGATGTTGCATTTAACCTTCATGATGGTGTTTAGGTTCCCTAGAACCCGTTCAACCTCCTCCAAAATGTCATTTTCCTCTCAAAACTTTAAAACCCTACTCTAAATGGTGATCACTTCTCTTTTTCATAAATCGAAGATCAAGTCTATGGCCATCTTTCCTGATAATGTATTTGGCACCAATTTTCCTTGGAAGAAGATGAGGTCAGTAGTCCACAAGTTGCTTTAATCTGTCCATGTTATATATGAAGTCACAGTTTTTGAATATGTCAAGTTCTTCTATTTACTGAAACATCCCTGAATCATCATCCAGACTTAAATCATTGCCCAACTTCCCTATAAAATAAGTAACACAATACCAATAGCAGATGCTCCTAAAGGGAGAAGCAATTACCGCTTTGTTTTGTGTTCCTTCTTATCCAAAGTTTCTCTCTTAAAGTTTCTTTATCTTTCTCAAGGAGTGTTGCTTTGGACTTGTCCTTTAATTCATTTGGAGCTTCTTTCGATTTGACTGTTGAAGCATCCTTTTCAAGGGAAAGAGAAAGGCTTACAATAATAGGAATATACTTGCTTGTATAGGTTGGATCGAAAATATTTTGACTTTGTCCACTCCATCCCTTGTGAGCATTGCTTCCACTAATGAAACCAATATTTCTACCAATGAAAACATTCCAGCAGATATTACGAGAATTATTTACACTCAGATGTCATGCCATCTAGAATGCGATGTGACTGGAACCTCTTCCATTAAAGCCACATGAAGCGAGAACAATAAAAAATAGCACCTATATAACGGTAAAAGACAATTTTGTACATAGTTTATAGAATGTTAGCCCCTTGTGGGATTCTCCCTTGTGACTTGGTGACTAGGCTTGGCGGATGGGCTTGAGTGTTGGCTTGTAGACTAGGCCTTCGGGTTCAATAGTTTTGCAAAATGAAACAATAATCCAGCATAATCTGGAGAGCCAATTTTGGCTATAAAGCCAAAAACTTGATTTTCCCAAAAGTCCATTTTTGTCATAGAGTCATCAACTAGCTAGCATGTAATTTATACAAAATCACTGAAACCCTTAGGGATACGAAACTTGAAGGTGCTAAAAAAGTGCCATGTCACTACAAAATCATTGAATTAGCACAAATTATACAATGTTAACAATATTGATGAATAATATGCACTACACACTAATCTAGTTTCGTGTGTCTAATGGTGGTATTAGAGTGCCTTAGTCTTTAGGGATTGATTCGCTATGGTAGTTTTTCATAGCATCTGGGTGTGTCTAGAAAATGAATCATTCCTTTCGACGCTTTCATTCCATTATGTAGAAATGCTTTTGCTTTCCTTTTTTCGCCCTTGCTAATATGTCCCTCTGTCTTCCTGTCAATCTGTTCTGAGTGCACATTCTCTAACCTTTGTCTATCGACTTCCATCATTTTCTTACAATTATATATAGTACTCAGAAATGTCTCTAAGATCTCATGAATCTTCCTCTTCGCACATCCTCTCTCAGTGAGTGTGTATCACTCACTGAAAACCCTAGCACGACTCTCTCGTAAACCTTAATCTCTAGTGTCTTCAAGCAACTATCCCATAAACCCTAATTTTTTGGTGCCACCATAGTCTCCCTCAACCTATCAACCTATTCCATCTCTTGTCGAATTGCTTGGATGCCTTATCTTGATTTCTGAATGAACAGAGAAGGAATTCAATTGTTTTTTATATAGTCATTGTTTCCAAAACTAATTGGAAGTTTTATTTTTCCAGATACTATGCTACTGCCACTGCACTTCCGAACTACGATGTCAAATCCTCCAAATTCTTCCCTGAAATTTGCAATATGTTGATTAAACGATAGGTTCCTAATAAGGTTTTGTCCCATCTCGTCTAAAATGTCTATGACTGCTAAAGTATTTCACTCCATTTAGGATTGTTGAACCCCTTGTAGATGGGTCAAGGTATGTAGGAATCAGAGGTAGCCCCAACAATTGTCCCAAAAAATCAAGGGTCATATTTTCATTGCAAACCCTACTTAGGTTAGACTGCGAGCTGGTGGTGGTTGAAGGATCTACGTGAAATCACTCAAGGTCTATAAAAATGTGGACTATTGAATAGTGAGATCTTTGTAAAAACTACACAATCTAATGGAAAGAAATACCAACTTTTCAAGGTTTATGCATGAGCGTTGCATTTGGTAATGCATCCTCGGTGTTTTGTCCTAGTAGTCATTTTTTACACAATCTTTGATAGTCTCCTTCCATATGATAGCATTGCTCCATTTTTTCTTTTGTATATCCATTTGTGTGAATTTTTTTTGGTTGTTGTATGTGTTGGCACAAGCCCAAAATTGTTGGGTTTCCTTTTTCACTTTATTCGAATGACATTGTGCAATAACAATGGAGGTGGGAATAACATGTGGCTTAGTTGCAACCCTAGAACATATATTTGGCACAACTTAACTTGTTGAGCATTCTCAAGATCATTGGGAAAACAAAACCATTAGAGTATATTTTCACACAATGGTTCATGTCACAATCATTAAAGTTTTTAAAACAATACTTTCCTTCTTGGTGTTGAAGATCATAGAGACTCAAAAACAACGATGACACATTCACCAGAATCAACGTATACTTGTGTAATTTTACTTGTGTTTTCTTTGTAAATAGGTGCATTTTCGGTAGAAGCCTGTTATCGCTCAGTTTGTAGTCAAGGTCAGGTAGCTTGAGGGCAAGAGTCAAACTAGCGTAACAGGAGCTTCGCCACCCACTGTCACCTCGATGGGGGGCTCTTTCTATTTAGGGTGGTTAATCCCAAGGGAGACGTCCCTAGTAATCTGGGGCATTGAAAGGAAAGGATCAAGGGATTAAGGCTCAAAAGGTTAAAATAGGTTTTCCCTTCACAGATCACTACCAAGAAGATAGCCAAGGAGAAGATAAAACCACAAGATAGGCACCTGTTTGCGAGACAAAGCAACAATAAAGCTAAAATGTGCAACAGTGGTTAGTACTTCATAAATTAATGACTATCAACAATTAATATATATGAGCATAAATGGCAATAATTATTGACGAAGTCAATGATTGCAAAAATAACAATAGTTCATAATATTACTTCTCAATAACAATGGAAATGATATAGCATTCAATGTATAAAATCAATCCTTGAATTATCACAACGCTTCAGATACCATTAAATGCTCACAAAGACTTGCTGCGTCACTATACTAAGGGTGACCTCAGCTTAGTTCTAGGGTTAGTTTGATAGGCAAAGAGGTGGACGTTTTTCAAACTGGCCAATGAAAATAATCAACACTTCAATGTCTATTGCTAGATGAAAAAGCCACAACGTTTTATATCAAACAAGAGTTTAAAAGAGGCATGACATCATCATAAAATTAGGGTTAGTAAGTCGCTAGGGTTAGTTAGGGTTTCAAATTTTGGAAGTTTGAAAAGGTTGTTTTGATACAATAGACTCAACGTTGGAATTCTAGACTAGTGCCTTAGGGTAAATGGAGTCAAGGAGCAAGGCTAAAGTCTCAGGAGAATCTAAATTTAAGGACAAGAGGGTTAGGCTTTCTAGTGCTGCAATGGCAGGGCCACAAAGTATACTTGTGTAATTTTACTTGTGTTTTCTTTGTAACGAAAACAACGAAGACACATTCACCAGAATCAAGGTATACTTGTGTAATTTTACTTGTGTTTTCTTTGTAAATAGGTGCATTTTCGGTAGAAGCCAACACCCTCCATTTGTTGTTTGCATTTTTTATTCTGATAGTTAAAGGGTGGAGTTGCAAGAAACCCTGTGAGGTCCAATTCTATCATTAAAATGGCTTGAGTTGAGGAACTATTGGAGTTACGAAACACTCTAATCCTCTCTTATGTGGACAATACAATCACCACTGACAAAACCACTTTGGAGTCTATCGTAACTTGCTTGCAAGTTACGCAAGCCAAAGCAGCGTTGCAACAAACTCAGACTCAACTTCTTCATGATGCATTTGAGAGAAATAATCTTTGACAAGAGTATGAACTAGTCCTTGTTTAGAACCCTCTTTTTGAAGATGACGATGCTTATTCAAACCAATATCCAACACAGAAGAAACTCAGTGAGAAAGCTTCATATTCAAGTACAAATGAAGTTCAACTTCCTCTTTCCAAGCCAATCATCAAACCTTGGGAAGAAATCAGAAATAACAAGCAAAGAACTGGTATCGGATATGAAAAGGAAGTCACATTTTATATTTTGAATTATACCAAACTAATCCAGTTCTAGAGTGATGGATTACTTCAAGAAATTTCATATTCACCTGCTCCAGTTAAAGAGTAGATTCATAAATGCCAACATTGTCAGTGAGTTGGCCACGTGGAAGATCAGTGCTTTGATCTTCATTTTTGTGAGCATTGTGGAAAGTGGAATCATCCTTCAAACAGATGTTCTAACAACAAGAAATCTGCAAGAATAAAGAATCACTATGGGTGGATCCCTTCTTGGTGATGGTCATCAATAGACAAGAAGGTATCTCATTCATACCATAGAATTCACTCTCGAGTATTGACACATATTACAGTGAAAGGATGTTCATCTTCTCACCTTGTACCTGATAGGGGGGGACAACATCAATGATTGAAAATTAGGCTTCAAGTTTTGAAGTCCCATCAACCGAGTAGTAACAAGCGAGTGTGATTGGTTTGTGGTTTTCCTTAAATCACAACTTAGTAGAAGACTTATAGCTTATGCTAGACAATGGTTTGTGGTTTTTCTTAAACCTCCACTTGGTAGAACAATTTCAACTTATACTACAGAACAATTTATGGTCATATTTAAACCAACATTAGAGAGCACTTCCAATTAGTAGAAGACATTATCTTCTAGCTTCTAGCTAACTTAGGAAATGTTCCATGAATGATTGAGCCTAGAGCTAAGTTCTAGAGTTTGTGTTCATCCTTAAACCACCAAATTGGTTTGTGTTTTTCCTTAAACCACCAACACCATTTAGTAGAAGACACCAACTTTTTCTATCCATTCAGTTTGTGGTCATCACAAAACCACTAGATTCAGAGAGAAAATTCAACCATTAACAACTGCACACTTCTAAGTTTCATCTGGCCACTTTTAGATGTTAGCTCTTACCTTGGACTCACATACACCACTTTGTATTAAGGGGGGGAATGTTGGAAACATAATCTGTTTAGGGTTACCTGAAGAAGGAATATGAAACTTCACAAGATTCAACTATTGTATGGAGTCAAGGAGACCTCTTGGAATATGAATCCAAGGGTCACATCAATGTACTTATACTTGTATCATACTAATGAATAACATGCACTACATGCTTATCCATTTTTTAGTGTCTAACAATAATAAAATACATTGAGCCCGCACGGGTGTAGACGGATTGGCAAGTGTCATGTAAATGGAAGGAAATTTGTAAAATGAAGTCTCATGTTCGATTCTCACCCGGACTTACTCATGCACCATTCTTGCGGGCTGGGTGGTTGCACCTGGGGTTATAGTGGTAGCCGCTGGGGATCAACCCCGTGTCACGCAAGTACGAGAACCGCGAAGTTGCCGATTCCCCCAGTAAAAATAAAAATAAAAATAAATAATAAAATCCATTGAAAATTCTTCCCAACATTGACTTGGTATAGCTAATGGTTGTAGGAGACCTAGTGTCTTGATTGTCTCTCCCTTAATTTTTTGGAAAACCACACATTCAGACACAGACTTTTGAACATCAGTTTGAAGACCTTCCCAGAAAAAATCCTTCTTGATCCTATGTTAAGTCTTCGAGAACCATGAATGTTTACCTATAGGAGAAGTGTGGAAATCCAGAAGGACATTTTGTTTGAGTTGGGAATTCTTACATAAATATAGGCAATCATGATACCATAGCAATTCATTCTTCCTTGTAAATTTATCTAATGCACCATGGTCCTCTTGTAGTTGTTGAATGATTTTGTATACCTCTTGATCTTTCTTCCATTATATCCTTGCTTCTTCCACCCAATCAGATTGCAGAATAGAAAAATCACGTAGTGAACCCTATGTTTCTTCTTCTTTCCTTGAAAGTACATCTGCTACAATATTATTTTTTTGTATTTTGTAGATAATTTCAAAGTCATAACTTAGCATATTTGTAACCCATTTTTGTTGTTGTTCTGAAGATAATTGTTGCTCCAAGAAGTACTTCAAACTATCATGATATGTTTTTACTTTGAAGTGTCATCCTATCAAGTAAGGGAACCATTTATTAACTACATGTAGTATGGCCAACATTTATTTTTCATAAATGGGTTTGAGTAAGTTTTTTCCTTTAAATTGGTTGCTTTTAGAGGCTAGGGGTCTTCCTTCTTGCATGAAAATTGCACCAATTCCATGGTCTAAGGCATCACAATGCACAATGAAGGTTTTTGTGAAGTTAGGTGTGGCTAGGATAGGAGTCATATGCATAGCCTTCTTAAGTTTTTCAAAAGATTTGGTTGCTTCTCCAGTCTAATAAAATGCTTCCTTATTTAACAATGATGTTAGAGGTTCTTCCATTTGACCATAGTTCTTGAAACACTTGTGGTAATATCACATCAATCCTAATAATCATCTAATTTTCTTCAAGGTTTTCAAAATTGGTCATTCTCTCATTGATTTAATTTTGTTAGGGTCCACTTTGACACCTTCATGAGATAAAATACAACCCAAATATTCCATTTCTTGAACCCCAAAGGCACACTTGAAGGTTTTGCATAAATTTGTTTCTCTTCCAGTAGTTGCAATACTCTATCAACATGTTGTACATGCTCTTCCCAAGTTTTTTTATAGATTAGTATGTCATCAAAAAATACTAACACAAATTTTCTAAGGGTTTGAAAATAGAATTCATCAAGTTTTGAAATGTTGAAGGTGCATTAGTAAGTCCAAATGGCATAACCAAAAACTCATAATGACCTCCATGTGTTCTAAAGGCTATTTTTGGAATGTCTTCATGTCTCATTCTGATTTGATGATATCCCGAATGAAGATCCAACTTAGCAAAGAAATTTTATCCATTCAATTCATCTAGTAATTCATCAATGATAGGAATAGGAAACTTGTCTTTGATGGTCATTTTGTTAACATGTCTATAATCTGGACACATATGCCATGAACCATGATTTTTTGTAACCATCACTACTGGTGAATAGAAAGCACTTTGGATAGGTTGAATGATGTCTACCTCTAACATTTCTTGGATCATATGCTTAATCTCACTCTTCTGTGCATATGGACACCTGTACGGCCTAATGTTAGGTGGTGCACTTCCTAGTTGCAAGTGAATAGCATGGTCATGATATTGAGTAGGTGGGAGGCCCTTAGGTGTCTCTCCAAATACCTTGGAATGATTGTTGATAACTATTTTGAGATCCAATGGAGCAAAGGAAATAGATGTTTGAACATATAGTGAACACAATTGTGCAATTACACCATGGTGTCCCTTTTTGAGTAATTGTGTCATGCAACTGGAGCTGATCACTTTACAGGGTTTCCCTTGGATACATCTAAGCTCAATTTCCTTTCCTTCTGAGGAAAATCTCATGAAAATATCTTGAAAATATCTTGAAAATTAAGGGTCACTATTCTCAACGATTGCATTATCCCTAAAGTTGTCCCTAACTACTAAGGGGAAATCTAGGGCACCTCAGTTATTGCAATGGTTGATTGATTTGATTGGAAATCAGGAGGATTATATGGGTAAGGAGAGATAGGTTTGTTTTATAGTTTTCATTTCAAATTACAAACAATCAACAGAAAAATCCCTTGTTTAGTCAGGAGTTTCCACTCTCATTGATCAGATAAAGCATTGACAAGATATGGAAGAAAAGAAAGGAAAACAAAAACATTAGCTTAACTCATGCTTGATAATGCATTGAATATTTCCAGATTCAAATACTCTGGTTTGAATCTGAAACAAAAACTTGAATGCAATGGTCCAAATACAGGAAATTAATCAGTGAGTTTTCATTGTCGCTAAACTGAACTTAGAAATCACTTAATGCTCATGCAAATAATTAAAAATGCACTCAAGGAAAAGATGAAAGTATAGGGAAAAAACAATTATGACCATTGAGAATTTCAAATCCTTGAGTACAAATGGGAATACAAGTTGAAGCTTACTTACAATTCATACAATATCCTCCTTAAACCAAAGACTAAACCCCTATTTGGGCCTCTTTCCAAAATAAAAGCCTCTTACTTACATACAAATAATAGATTTTATATGAAACTACATCAACAAACTCATTGCCAGCTTTTTTGGAAACATAATTTATCTATCAACTAAAAATAAAAAAAATCTAAGACTTAGTTGCAAGAAATTTGGAATGATGGGATCAAATGTCACAATTCTTCCTGTAATTGCTCTGCCCCCTGTAATTGTCTACCTGGAGAAATGGACCTAATATGGAATGTTTATTAATTTATGCAACTTTGTCATCTATCCTTAATTCCCTTATAAACTGGAATCAATAGTCTTTGAGAGCTTCAACTACTAGTAGATCGAGCTTGGACATGTTGTTGTATATTGACTCCGACTATCCATTCTTCAATGCTTGATTTTTCCAAATTAATATGCGTTGGTGGTGATTGGGCGTGTGAAAATAATATTCTTGAAAATCTTGTTATGATCAGACAAATATTTCTCCTAAATCATTGAGAAATCTTGAAAATTGCTTGTGAACAACATAAATGGACCCATTCTGGAAGTGGGTTCTTAACGGTTTTGAAAGATTCGCTACAGTTTGATCGGAAATGGAGCCCGAATTTCTCTTCCTAGAATAATGACGGGAACTGATAATTTTCATATCTCTTTAACCATGAACTTTTATCTATATTTTATCTGATTGAGGAAAAAATAGAAATCCATATGTGTATCTTTGTACTTGGACAATTTTACCTTCATCATTATTCCCTCATCATCACTAGGACAGGGCACTGACATGCTTAATACTTCATAAATGATCATTCATTCATACAATAATTAAAGAAAATGTTGATATGATGACAAATTGTTGGCACGATCTCCCAATTTCATGCCAATGTCTTGGTATGATCTCCCCATTTGCAATGCACTTAAAATAATGATGACCTGTATATGCTGCAAGAACAACTTTCTTCTTGTAGCGAACCCTTGATAAACTTTAGGGAAGCTTATATTTTGAAAATACAAACAGACTTAAACTGATGTGACACACCTTGACATATACAAATACCTTTAAATGTACCTCATAAGAAGAAAATAACCTTGAATCCAAGCTAAAATACCACACCAAAATAAGTATGAAAGAATAAGAAAAAAATAGGTTAAGGCAGAGGTTATAGATGGATAGGCTAGGTTAGGAGCATATTGAGGTTGTGTAGGTTTAGGAACAAAAAGGTAGAAAAACGTTTAGGGACTAACACTAGCTCCATCTAGGGATAATGTTCTCCTTGTGAGACATTAAGAACTGCAGACCAATGTCTTCCTTTCACATTTTGTCATAGAAACCTGTAACTGCAACCTAGATTTATCTACTCTAACATCTACCTTATTAATATAGACCATCCATTATGTATACTGAAATCTTGAACTACGACAAGCTTATATGTACACTAGTGTTTCCATTGGGCTATGGAGTCTATTTATACTAACTTACTAAAGCACATTGAATTGAAAACTAAATGCTCAGAAGTGAGCTTATTCTCCACACCTGCTACTTTGCTAACCAACATAAATAAAGTTGATCATGTATAGGAGAGTTTCTAATACAGACATTCAAGTAGATGATTGACAACACAATCTTCCTCTTTGCAGCTAAATGAAGAAATGCAAAAATAAGGAAAAATTTTCAGGAGACATGTAATATGCAATTTATACTTATTGTTGCAACTTGATTGCATGTTGAATGCTACATAATTGAATACCTCTAAACAAATTGATTCCATGTAAAGAGCCACAGGATCCTGAAGAGAATGATAACACTCCACATGATCTAAAAGACAAAACTGATGTATGAAAGTTGTTTCACAAGAAAAATTGTGTTCCAATTGTCCAATTTTTGTTTCAATAATAAGACTATAATCCTCTTGAAACAATGCAAGAATATCACACATTTCATTACAAATAGGGGTACAAAAAATCTCTTGAAATTGTCCATTATATTTTTGAGTAGGAAAATCTTTAACAACATTCAAAACAAGAATATCAAGAGGATTGGAAGGTAGCAGATTATCTTCATTAATTTCAACAGCAGAAGCAACATACTCAATGTAATTTGTAACTTGTTGGAATGTCTCTTCAAATTCTACATTATGGCAGTTACATACCAGTTTGTTGATATCACCTCATATGCATGCTGATATAAAATATGCTTATCGGAATCAGGCTCTGATTCTGAACTATAATTGTCATACACAAGCTCTGATTCCTCACGGACAATGGATTCAATGCCCTCATGAAATTGTTAGTCAAACTGCTTCACATCATGGACTTATGGGTCTAATATTTCAAGATCATCATCGTATTCATCATAAACTGGAGAAATTTGATACATATCTAATGATAATGATGAAGATTTATGTATATAAGCAGTGTGATATTCAAGACTATTTACAACAAAAGTTTCTTTAATAAAAAGTTGATCTTCACAAGGATTTGCAGCAACAAGCTCTTCATGATGATCACCACTCAGATTATAGGAAAAATCTTGAAAGCTATCAAATCCATCCTAAGCTTCATTCTTTTGACATATATCTTCAGGAATTTCATCACTAAATTTTTCCCAATCATTAGTGCTAAGAGATTTAATTTTCTCACAACAATCATCCAAGAGGAGCTTAGTAGAATAAATCCTCTTACAATATGAAGGAAAAACAACATGGAAATCCTTTAGTGATGAAATACTAGAGATGGGTAGAGATCGGTACCATTGTCTTGCATCTCCTTCTAGGGAGTACATAAACATTTTTAGCAATACATATTCATGATGAATATCAAGTTGATCCATGTATTGATGAAAATTGATAGTGTTGTGCAGGATGATCGTGATCATCTCCTATTAGCCTTGGAAGGTAGTCTACCCATTCATCCATAGTAGGCACATTATTTCGAAAACCAGGAATATATGAGAAATCAAATGGAGCAAACCTATGAGCTAAAATGGCTTCCATGGCCTTCGAGATTCTGAACCAGTGGATTCGCCAATGAATTCTTCATTCATGGAGTCGTTAGGTGAAATATCGCAGTCACTTTTAACCAGTCCTTGTTTACCATCAGGAAATAGTTGTATTTGTTGTCATACAGCCTAAGGAATGATGTCTTTTTTACTCCGTCCCTGGAAACGACGCCAAAATATGTTAGCGCTAGAAGATGTTCTCTGACTATTGGGAGAGCATGCCTAACACATATTGAATAAAATGATAATGCTTTATGTGTTTGGTTTTAAATGGGTAAGGAGAGATAGGTTTTTTTAGAGTTTTCATTTCAAATTACAAACAATCAACAAAAAAATCCCTTTTTTAGTGAGAAGTTCCCACTCTCATGGATTAGATAAAGAATTGACAAGATATGGAAGAAAAGAAAGGAAAACAAAAAAATTAGCTTAACTCATGCTTCCTAATGCATTGAAGATTTCCAGATTCAAAGACTCTAGTTTGAATCTGAAACAAAAACTTGAATGTAATGGTCCAAATACAGGAAATGAATCAGTGATTTTTCATTGTCCCTAAACTGAACTTAGAAATCACCTAATGCTCATGCAAAGATTCAAAAATTCACTCAAGGAAAAGATTAAAGTATAGGGGAAAACAATTCTGACCATTGAGAATTTCAAATCCCAAAGTACAAATGGGAATACAGGTTGAAGCTTGCTTACACTTCATATAATCTCCTCCTTAAACCAAAGACTAAACCCCTATCTGGGCCTCTTTCCAAAACAAAAGCCCCTTACTTACATACAAATAATAGATTTTATATGAAATTACATCAACAAACTCATTGCTATCTTTTTCGGAAACATAAGCTATCTATTAACTAAAAATAAAAACAATCTAAGACTTAATTGCAAGAAATATGGAATGCTGGGATCGAATGTCACAATTCTACCTGTAATTGCTCTACCACCTATAATTGACTGCCTAAAGAAAAGGACCTAATCTAGAATGTTTATTAATTTATGCAACTCTGCCATCTATCATAAATTCTATTATAAACTAGAATCAATAGTCTTTGAGAGCTTCAACTACTAGTAGATCAAGCTTAGCCATGCTATTGTAGATTGACTATGACTGTCCATTCTTCAATGCTTGATTTTTTCAAATTAATTTGAGTTGGTGATTACTGGGCATGTGAAAATAATATTCTTGAAAATATTTTTCTAATCAGACGAATATTTCTCCCAAACCATTGAGAAACATTGAAAACTGCCCACGATCAGGGTAAATGGACCCATTCTAGAAGTGGGTTCTTAACGGTTTTGTAAGATTCGCTACAGTTTGATTGGAAATGGAACCCGAATTTCTCTTCTTGGAATAATGACGAGAACTGATAATTTTCATATATCTTTAACCATGAACTTCTATACATCTTTTATCCTATTGAGGCCAAAATATAAATCCATCTATGTATCCTTGTACTTAGAAAATTTTACCTTCATCATTATTCCCTCATCATCGTTGGGGCATGGCATTGGCATGCTTAATACTTCATAAAATGATAATTAATTCATATAATAATTAAATAAAATGTTGAGATGATGGGAAATTGTTGGCACAATCTCCTAATTTCATGCTAATGTGTTGGCATGATCTCCCCATTTGCAGCGCACTTAAAATAATGATGACCTGTACATGCTGCAATAACAACTTTCTTCTTGCAGTGAACCCTTGATAAAATTTAGGGAAGTTTATATTTTGAAACTACAAACAGAATTAAACTGATGTGACACACCTTGACATATACAAATACCTCTAAATGTACCTCATAAGAAGCAAATAACATTCAATCCAAGCCAAAATACCAAACCAAAAGAAGTATGATAGAATAAGAAAAATTTAGGTTAAGGCATAGGTTATGAATCGATAGGCTAGGTTAGGAGCATATTGAGGTTGTGCGGGCTTAGGAACAAAAACCTAGAAACACTTTTAGGGACTAACACTGTCTCCATCTAGGGATAATGTTCTCCTTGTGAGACATTAAGACTTGCAGACCATTGTCTTCCTTTCACATTATGTCATAGAAACATGTAACTGCAACCTAGCTTTATCTGCTCTAACATATTCCTTATTAATATAGACCATCCATTATGTATATTGAAATCTCAAGCTGCAATAAGCTTATCTATACACTAGTGTTTCCATTGGGCTATGGAGTCTAATTTATACTAACTTACTAAAGCACACGGAATTGAAAACTAAATTCTCAGAAGTGAGCTTATTCTCCACGCCTTCTACTATGATAACCAACGGAAATCAAGTTGATCATGTATAGGCGAATTTCAAATACAACCATTCAAGAAGATGACTGACAACGTAATCTTTCTCTTTGCAGCTGAATGAAGAAATGCATAAATACAAAAAAAAATTCAACAGACATGTAATATGCAATTTATACTTACTATTGCAACTTGATTGCATGTCGAATGCTACAACATTGAAGACCTCTGAACAAATTGTTTCCATGTAAATATTCATAGGATCCTGAAGAGCATAATAACACTCCACATGATTTGAAAGAAAAAATTGTTGTATGAAAGTTGTTTCATAAGAAAAAATGTGTTCCACTTGTCGAATTTATGTTTCAATAATAAGACTATAATCCTCTTGAAACAATGCACGAATATCACACATTTCATTACAAACAGTGGCAGAAAAAATCTCTTGAAACTGTCCATTATATTTTTGAGCAGGAAACTCTTTAATAGCATTCAAAACAAGAATATCAAGAGGATTAGAAGGCATCATGTTATCTTCATTAATTTCAACAACAGAAACAACATGCTCAATGTAATCTACATCATGTTGGAATGTCTCTTCAAATTTTGCATTATGAGAGTTACATACCAGTTCGATGATATCACCTCCTATGCATGATGATATAGAAATTTGCTTATCAGAATCAGGCTCTTATTCTGAACTATAAATATCATACAAAAGCTTTGATTCCTCACAGACAATGGATTCAATTCCCTCATGAAATTGGTGCTCAAATTGCTTCACATCATGGACTTCTGGGTCTAATATTTCAAGATCATCATCATATTCATCATAAACTGGAGAAATCTGATACATATATAATGATAATGATGAATATTTTTGTATATAAGTAGTGTGATCTTCAAGATGACTTACAACAAACTTTTCTTTAATAAAAAGTTGATCTTCATAATGATTTGCAACAACAAGCTCTTCATGATGATCACCACTCAGATTATAGGAAACATATTGAAAGCTATCAAATCCATCATGAGCTTCATTATTTTGACATACATCTTCATGAATTTCATCACTAAAGTTTTCCCAATCACTAGTGCTAATAGATTTAATTTTCTCACAACAATCATCCAAGAGAAGCTTAGTAGGATAAATCCTCTTACAATATGAATGAAAAACAACATGGAAATCCTTTAGTGATGAAATACTATAGATGGGAAGATATTGGTACCATTGTCTCGCATATCCTTCCAAGAAGTACATAAACATTTTTATCATTACATCTTCATGATGAATATCAATTTGATCCATGTATTGATGAAAAACGATCAATTGTTGTGCAGGATGATCGTGATGGAAGGTAGTCTCCTGATTCATCTAGAGTAGGAACATTATTTGGAAAACCAGGAATATCAGAGAAATCAAATGGAGAAAACCTATGAGCCAAAATGGCTTCCATGGTCTTCAACATTCTGAACCAGTGGAGTCACCAGTGAATTCTTCCTTCATGGAGGCGCCAGGTGAAATATCACATTCACTTATGTCACTAGTCCTTGTTCACCATCAAGAACTAGTTGTATTCTTTGTTGTACATCCCAGGGAATGATGTCTTCGTTACTCCTCCCATGGAAACGACACCAAAATATGTTAGCACTAGAAGATGTTCTCTGACTGTTGGGAGAGCATGCCTAGCACATCTTGAAAAAAATGATAATGTTTTATGTGTTTCGTTTTAAATGGGTAAGGAGGGACATGTTTGTTTACAATTTTCATTTTAGATTACAAGAAATCAAAAGAAAAATCCCTTGTTTATTCAGGAGTTTACACTCTCATGGATCATATAAAGCATTGACAAGATTGTTATAGTCCAAAATGCCACTACTATGCATTTTTGACATTGGCCTACTCATTTACACATTTGCAAACCACTTTTGCTAAGTTTCCTCTTAAAAAACATATTTTTGTATGGTGTACATACCCTGATACACATGCAACACACATACATACGCGACCTGAATACCTAACATCTCACGTGTACTCTCAAAAGTTGCAAAAAATAAAAAAATTCCATGCTTTCTGGCGGAGTTTACGGGCTATTTTGGGTTGCACAACCATTTTACCTCTTGTAGCCCTTTTGAAAACCAAATAACCATCATTTCTCCATAAAAAAAGGGCCCTAGGAGGGTTATTTGAAGATATGAAAGAAGAGGCAAGCAAACTCTAGCAAAATTTCTCCCTCTCTCATTCCAATCCTTTGAATCATGTTCTAAGTTTTCATCCTCAACATTCCCAATCATTCATCCTCCTTATGCAATCCATCCATTTCCTTCTATTGGCATGTTGGTTGTGAGAATCTCACTTTGGGATTGGTGCCCTTGGAGTCTAATTTAGAGGAACCCAGGTGAGGTTCGTGGAGCAGTGTTGACAAGATTAAGATTGTATCTTATCATCTTATTTTCAATAAAAGAGAATTTTCTTGTCCCAAATCTATGTGTCTTCATGTTTATGTTTCTAAATTTATTTCATGAATATTTAGGCCTTTAAATGATATTGGTGATTATGCATATGATCTTGCATATTGTTCTTTGAAGTTGTTTCAGGCCAGCATTGGGAGGAAGCATGCAATCCAGAAGCGAACAACGAGAGGAAATGATCTACTACAAACGAAAGGAATTAACATGCATACCTTGATTTTCCTTCCCTTTCCCTAATTGTCATTAGGTCTTGTTAGATTTGGGGTGAAATAGGAGTAATTTCGTCTTTTAAGGTGTCATTTCTTTTCCTAGTCACTAGACCCTGATTAGGGGGATTTTCCCCCAAAGCAAAGATATGGAAGAAAATAAATGAAAACAAAAACATTAGCTTAAATCATGCTTTCTAATTCATTGAATATTTCCAGATTCAAAGACTCTGGTTTGAATTTGAAACAAAAACTTGATTGCAATGGTCCAAATACAAGAAATGAATAAGTGAGTTTTCACTATTGCTAAACTGATCTTAGAAATCACCTAATGCACATGCAAAGATTTAAAAATGCACTCAAGGAAAAGATGAAAGTATAGGGAAAAACAATTCTAACCATTGATAATTTCAAATCCATGAGTACAAATGTGAATACAAGTTGAAGCTTGCTTACAATTCATACAATATCCTCCTTAAACCAAAGACTAAACCCCTATCTGGGCCTCTTTCCAAAAGAAAATCCCCTTACTTACATACAAATAATATATTTTATATGAAATTACATCAACAAACTCATTGCCATATTTTTCGGAAACAGAAGCCCTATATCAACTAAAAATAAAAACAATTTAAGACTTAGTTGCAAGAAATCTGGAATGCTGGGATCGAATGTCACAATTTTTCTTGCAATTTCTCTGCCACCTATAATTGAATTTCTGGAGAAATGGACCTAATATGGAATGTTTATTAATTTATGCAACTCTGGCACTTGTCATTACTTCCCTTATAATATAGAATCAATAGTCTTTGAGAGATTCAACTGCTAGTAGATCGAGCTTGGACATGTTGTTGTAGATTAACATTGACTGTCCATTATTCAATGCTTGATTTTTTCAAATTAATCTGCATTGGTGATGACTGGGCGTGTGAAAATAATATTCTTGAAATATTGTTCTGATCAAACTAAGATTTCTCCCAAACCATTGAGAAATCCTGAAAACTGCTTGCGCACAGGGTAAATGGACTCATCCTGGAAGTAGGTTCTTAATGGTTTTGGAAGATTGGCTACGGTTGATCGAAAATGGAGCCTAAATTTCTCTTCTTGGAATAATTGTGAGAAATGATAATTTTCATATATCTTTAACCATGAAATTATATCCATATTTTATTCGATTGAGGCCAAAATAGAAATCCATCGATGTATCTATGTACTTGAACAGTTTTACCTCCATCATTATTCCCTCATCGTCACTGGGACAAGGCACTGGCATTCTTCATACTTCATAAATGATCATTCATTCATACAATAATTAAAGAAAATGTTGATATAATGAAAAATTGTTGGCACGATCTCCCAATTTCATGCTAATGATCTCCCCATTTCATGCTAATGTGTTGGCATGATCTCCCAATTTGCAACACACTTAAAATAATAATGACTTGTATATGTTGCAATAACAACTTTCTTCTTGCAGCGAATCCTTGATAAACTTTAGGGAATCTTATATTTTGAAAATACAAACAGAGTTAA
Source organism: Picea engelmannii (assembly GCA_009831015.1). NCBI lineage: Eukaryota > Viridiplantae > Streptophyta > Pinopsida > Pinales > Pinaceae > Picea > Picea engelmannii. The sequence goes on along the minus strand of ML797774.1, from coordinate 187,754 downwards.
ATTGATGTGACACACCTTGACATATACAAATACCTCTAAATGTACCTCATAAGAAGCAAATAACATTCAATCCAAGAAAAAATACCACACCAAAAGAAGTATGAAAGAATAAGAAAAATTTAGGTTAAGGTAGAGGTTATGAATGGATATGATAGGTTAGGAGCATATTGAGGTTGTGTAGGCTTAGGAACAAAAAGGTAGAAACAAGTTTAGGGGCTAATAGATTGTAACCATTGAACCCCTAATACAACATCAACACCACCCATTTGGATGGAAATCATGGGACTATCCAATAAATACTCTCCCATATTGAGCTTAATACTATGGCACTTCCATGAAAAAATTATGGTACCTCCATTTGCAATCATTACTTGAAACTCTAGTATTGGAAATACAAAGCAATTGAGACATTTTGCTAATTTGTAATTGATTAAGTTATGGGTACTACCAGAATCAATCAACAATGTTACCTTTTTCTTTTTGATATATACTTCTATCTTGAGGTTTTGTAAAGTATTGATGTTGGCCAATGCATGACAAGTTATCATTGGAGTAGTCTCTTCTAGATCTATATCTTGTGATGGTTCCATTTATTGATCTTTTTCCTCTTCACAATCTATGTAGAATAATTTCTTCTTGTTGCATTTATGCCCCTTACTGTATTTTCTATCACAATTGAAACATAGTCCATTTTCTCTTCTTTCACCCATTTGTTAAGGTGTCAATCTTATCAATTGAGTGAGGTTAGGAGAGGGAACATGGTGCTCTCTATAGTTGCTAGTGGCCACCCTTCTAGTCGCCATATTTTTCCCCCACTTTCCTTCCCATACTAAAATCTTGCTCTAGGGATTTAGGTTAGAATAGACACACCTGATAATGTTAAATGTTCTCCTTTAAAGTGTCCATAAATATATCTAACAAATTACCCTCGAACTGAACTTTTGGAATTGTTGCATGTGCTTTGTGATTGGACCATTTAACCGAAGATTTATCAATTGGATAAAAATAATGTATTGCTCTCAATATCCCCATAATGTGCCATTTGTTGGTTGTGGAGCTTGATTATCTTCCTAATTTATATGCAAGTCAAAGAAACTGGAGGATACACAATTCTCACCCCCCTCGGTCTTGAGGGGGACGGTTTTTTTTTAAATGACTTGTAAAATATTTCAATTTCGTAGTCAATCTGGACTGTTCATTATAATGTCGCAGATATGATGGTAGAAGTTATGTTGGATTTTTATTCCCTAGAAGGAAACCCTCTTTTAATGGGGGAATTGTATTGTGGTTGTGTATGTGAGTGAATATTGTATTCTGAGAGAGGAGATTGTGAGAGAAAGAAGAGGAAGTTACAACAGGTATGATGTAGGTTGTATCCCTTCATTCTGTTGGATAATAAAAAGGAAGGACCTGGAAATTTCTCTGGTGGACGTAGCCCACACTGGGTGAACCACGTATATCTATGTCTCTATTTTATTGTGTATCTTCTATGTTTTATTTATGTATTTATTTTATTTTATTTCTTTGCGATCCTGTTTTTCTAACATTATCAATTCATCCATAAAAATGGACCAAGAGATAATATAATCCTTTTTTGTTTCACAAATCCATTGATACCAAAAAAAATTATCATTTTCTAAATATAAGGATACAATAGTTACCTATTGTAAGCTTGGAACTTGGTGTAGATCAAAGAATTGCTTCATATGGAATATCCATGTTATAGGATCTTTACCATCAAACTTCCTCATATTGATATTTGGAATAAAGTAGTTCCATGGTGTCGAATTTAAGCCCCGATGATGTGAATCTTGGGGTAATGAATGATCATGATTATGAGATTCAATATTTGTGTTCTCTAAATGTGAAAAAATACTCCCCATATGTGATCGAGTCTCAACACCATTTGTTAAGTACCTATACCAGATCTGAAAATATAATCACCACAAATACTGAATACATAATAGATCCAAGAACAATATGCAAAATCTTCTTTATTACTATCAAACCCTTGAGGTAGGGCAACACCATACAATGGATCCTGTTATGGAAGGGATCCTCTCCTGTTCACTTGCCTCTTCGAGGGGGCATCCTCCTATTGAGCTTTAGCTCCAAATACAATACTTCTTTTCATGTCTCATTACATTGCTTGAATCTCTTTATATAGTGCTACCATCACCTAAGAACATTCTAGAGGATGAATCTTCTAGAAGTAGAACCTTCTAGAAGTAGAACCTTCTAAGAAGTCCTCTTACATTTATTATATCTAATTACCCATTTATTATATCTAACTACCATAGTGGGTCTTATTTGATAATAGTGGACCTCCACTATTAT
>ML797774.1:156671-173829 GCA_009831015.1 Picea engelmannii | reverse complement strand
CTACCCTCGCAGGGGTGCGGAGATCCCGTTTATACAAAAATAAGTGCTGGTGTTCAAAAACACCCAGTAGAACCCTGCTGTCTTCGACTTAAATACTCTTCATGAAATGAGTTGACCTCCGTGCTAAACGAGCGGTCAACACTCCTCTTTTTCCTCTTTATCACAAATTGTGGTTTTCTTGAAGAGTGAGCTCACTGGAAAAGGTTACAGGGTCCTAAGGACAAGGGAGTGTAAGGTGATATAGCTATTTGATATACATATGGGGTCCAACAGTAGTACTTGGACCAATATCTTAGGGTGCCAATGATCTGTAAATTGCCATAGATATTCCACTGGAACAGTTTGTCATGATATATCTAATAAAATACATAAATATTTACTATTAAGGTTATTTTTCCTTTAGATCTCCAGAATATTTAGTTACTAATTTTATGCTTATGCATGAAATTGATAAAATGTGGAAAATATAGAAAATTAAAATACAATCACACCATCCACAAATAAACACAAGATATGACTTGGAAACCCAATACGAGAGAAAACCCAGCTAGAAGGTAAGGCTGCTATGCTCTCTTTTCTTTGGTATATAAATGATGCAAGTACAAAGAAATAAGCACTCTCTGTGGAGTTTCCTTTGAACTGTGGCCTATATGGCTACTACAAAATCTCTCCTCCTCTGTTATGCTCACAAAATACCACTTTCAAATGTTTTTCTCAGTTATGGAACAATATACAATGCAAATGAATGGAACCCCTTCTCCTCCTAGTGTTCTGGTATTTAACATAGCCCCGTAACCATCTAGGGATAGGTTTTTGACTTCCCCAACCCTCAATTGTGGTAGGGTTTTGAACCTTCTAGTATATTATTGAAATTCCTCACATGGCTAGGCCCACATGCATGAGTAATGTGGGTTGTGTTGAATTTTTATGCTTGATCAAATTATTAACATTCTATTCAATTTTACAATAGCATAAGCATAATTAAGCATAAATCCTAACCATAAATTGCATCATACAAATATCAAAGATCACAAGAAGATAACCATGCACAATATACACAAGAGATATCCTGGGAAACCCTTCTTCACAAGGGAGAAAAACCCAGCTACAACCTTTCACTAGATAATAGATTGTCCAAGAGAAAATATCATCACCAAGAAGAAGTAGACTAGAATCTCAAGAGGCTAGTGCTACACAAGAGAGCAGAATAGTCAAAGTGTGTGTTAATCAAGTGAGAGAACTTAATCCAAGTGTTATGAAAAAATGAGAGACAGTTCTCTCTATGTATACAAGTCCAATGTGAACTTATCCTTTCCAAAAGGTGTCTCTTGATCCATGTTGACTTTAGATGATTAGGTCTTCTACACAAGACGTTTGGATTCTTCTTGTCTCTGGGAATCATAGTGAAAGGATGTAGCAATATGTCACACATGGTTTCACCTAGTGTGGACATCCTCATCTCTTTTAGGGGCTACAACCCACTAGAACAAGTCATCATCATCTTCAAGGGTTTCTCCCTCATGACGTGTCCACTTGGTCAACTCCCAAGTGACATGTCCACATGGTTTTCTCCCATGGGACGTTGGGTGCCACCCCAAGACAACTTTCCACTCCTCTGACAAGTTTCATGCTCAACTCAGTCTCATAGGAGAGTTCTCCAATTCAACCCAGATCGATATGGGGAGAAGATAAGGGGCATCCCCACATATCAAACCAGCCCATCCACCTAGGGACAAGACCTGTCTCAAGTCAACCCAACCCATCACAATTGAGGAGAAGACCCATCTTAGGTCAACCCAACTCATTCCATCGAGGAGAAGATATGGAGAAGGCACAAGTCGACCCAGCCCACTCCTCTGGGGAGACGTGTTGATATTATGGTAGCTGCAGGAGGTATTTACCTCCACATGTAAACCTGATGAGAATAGAATATTCTGGGAAGTAATAAGAAACCCTAATGAGTTGGCTAATAACTCTAGAAGACATGTTGGATCAAGAAGATAACTTGTATTAGGTTATTAGCCTCCAAGAGAAGAAGTCGTCCAGAAGAAATAATATATACTGAACAAACAAATACCTAGAATGAGAAGTCGACCCAGGCAGTTAGCCAGAATTACTATAAATACAGGAGGCCAATCTTCATTCTGGCAGGTAGTCTCAGAATTGCAGAGTAGCACTTGTGCGCACTGCAGTGCCCAGTTTTGTGAGTAGGTTTGGAGGAGAGTTATCATTGCAGCTGTTGTAGCTAACATATCATGTTTGTCTTGGACTATCTCTTGGCTAGGGTTTGGACTATCTGATTAGCTCTTGTTCGGTGCGCTATCCTTGGGGAAAGGTGCGCTACCCTTTGTTTGGATATCTAGCCTAGGGTTTGCTTCCAAAATGATTCTCTGTCAAGGTTAAGGTTCTCGGAGGGTGGCTTCAACCTATGGTTGGGTGAAAATAGTAATATTGTCAATGGTAAAATGAGCACATCCATTATATTCTAATAGGTTATGGGCCCACACCTCCTTCATTCAGTCTAACTGCTGGAAGGAAACATATCCATAAGGATATTAAGCTCGTTGAAGAACTGGCGCTAGGGTTTCTAGCAGGAGTAGTCACCAAAAGAACCATCGCAAGGGTTACTGGCAGGTGCAGTTGTAGAAACCCTGATCCTCTCATTGAGGCACCTTAAGTGAAGGGATTAACCTAATTTCTGGATAGATCAGTGCACCCTAGCCTAGCACATATCTTGGTACTTTAAGCAAGCCAAGACGTCAAATTTGAGTTTTTGGTCAAATCTAGGGTTGACCAAGTCAAAGCAGCCATGACTTACTCTATGAAGTCAAAAAACAAGTTAGATGGAACTTCTAACTTCAAAGCATGGAAGAAAAGGATTGACCTCATCCTTGCCAAGAATAAAGTGTTGGATATCATGAAAGGAAATATCATGGAACCAAAGTTTGAAGAAGGAAAAGAGAAGGAACCACAGAACGTTGCAGTCATGAAGAAGTTCAAAGACGGTGACATCAATGCCATGATTATCATAGTGGACTCTATAAAATACCACTTGATACCCTACATCTCCCTTCTTGACTCATCAAAGAAGATGTACGATGCCCTAACAAACCTCTTCTCAGTCAGAAACATTGGACAAATAATGAGTCTGAAGAATGAGCTATGTGACATGAAGATGAATGATGATGACAACATAACATCATACTTTGTGAGAATATCTCAGTTAAGATATCAACTACAAGCTATTGAAGAAATCATTTCAGAGAAGGAATTGGTAAACATAATACTCAATGGTCTTCCCAAGACGTGGGATGCATTTGCCACAAGCATGAACACAAGGAAGGAGTATCCTACATTTGAAGAACTTTGGGCTTGCTGTGCTCAAGAAGAATATAGAATCAGTGCAAAAGATAAACCCCCAAAAAAGTATGATGATCAAGCCTTCACAGCAAGATTCAAGAATTTCAGGAACAAAAGGAAGTTTGGTTCAAGGACGAAGACAAATCAAGAGAAAGATATTTCAAAAATACAATGTTTCAATTGTCGAAAGTATGGTCACTACAAGAATCATTGTCCCGAGCTAAAGAAAAGGAAGGGGACACACGAAGCATCAGTTTCTGAAGAAAAGGAACCTACCAAGAAGACCAAGCAGGATAAAACAGACTTCTTCTTCTAAAGACAAGGTAACAATACTCTTCTTATTTCTTGCACATATCTTGTTTGCATAGTCTCTGTACATATCTTGCATATCTATCTCTTAGAAGATAATATGTTCCAAGAAGAACTATACCTATGGAAGAACAACAAGTTAAGGAAGAACTATACTTATGACGTTTTGCAGAATACAATAAGACGGAAGTGTGGACTCTGTTAGATGGAGGGAGCCGATTATATATTGCAGAAGACAATAAGGATGCAGATAGAAGTGTGGACTCCGTTAGATGGAGGGAGCCGATTATATGCACTCATACATGAAGCAAGGATTAGGAGGGAGCTAATCCTATGATCCATTGAATATGATGAAGTATATATCCATGGTAGCAAACATTAAAAATAGTATGTGTTCAGTTTGACCATAGAATAAGACTTCTTCGAAGAAAAGCCTTAAAGTATCCCCGGTTGTCCATCCACATCCGTGATCCTATGATGAAAGGAAGAAATGGAATCTTTAGGGCATGTAATCTATAAGAAACTCCATAGACCCAAGAGATATGTAATTTCCCCCACCTCTTGAGGAATAGGTTTGGAAGACTCATTGGTCTAGGTGTCCCTGCTAGACCATAGTGTCATACTGAGGGGAAAAGTCAACTAAACTAAGGTTATATTCTTAAGTTGACTTGATAAAAAGGTAAAAAAGGAGCTAAAAGATAACTCAACTGAGAAATAGAAGAGTTGGAGTTGGAGTTAGGGTTAACTCTAGGAGTTAAGTTAACTCAAATGGAAAATAGAATGAAAAGTATAAAGAGAAGGCAAGGGCGCATTTCTTGGGTATTATGGATTTGGTATTTGCTTGTTATTTCTCTTGAGCATATAGTTTGGGGGTTTTGCTATACAAACCCTTGTGAGAAACTCAGTGGTGAAAGATCCACTCACTTGTTCCGCAACTTGGTCTCAGGGATGAAAGACTCCACCCACACCATTCTACACTCAACACACTTCCATCTATCGCTTCAGAAAATCTACAGGGTCGTACTATTCATGAGTTTCTAGCAAGGGCACATCAATATCTAAAGAAGGGTTTGATCCAGTTGATCAAGAGAGCCCTTGGTCATTCCGACACTTGGGTTTTATTTGCAGGGTCTCAAACATCATTTTGAGGGCTTTTCTAAAGAGTTATCACCATCAGTTATTTAGCTTCAGATTGGGACGGCTTGGAGGCAAGAGGACGTCCTGTGATTCAGTATTTTCCAGATCTGGGGAGATCCACTTGGAATCTGGGTTCGAAACTTCTCATATGGGTTTCCCATAGCCTGATCTACATTCTTGGAGAGTTTCAAAGCATTTGGAGGTCTCCTTCATCAGGGCCAATTTATCTAGGGTTTCAGGCATCCAGGAGGGCGCAACTTCTTTGAGGATTCAGTGGTTTGGAGGGATTTTCCTTAGCCTTTTGTCTTGAGACTTTAGGAGGGGGTCACTGGCACCCAAATCTATCATTTGGCAGAGTTTGGACTCATTTGGAGTCTTCCTACAGTTGGGACGAATTATTGAGGGTTTTAGCTATCTGCTAGAGCATGGCATCTTTCAGACCGAGGAGCCTGGGATTCATACGGCCTAGGTCTACTTGTATTAGTATTCATCTCTCATCCAGCCTTTGGAGGCTTCTTTTGTATTGACGAGATCATTTTGTAGTAGCTCGTATTTCTTATCTATTGGGCCATCTGAGGATTATTCTAGATCTTCTCTCTATTGTATCTGATTCCTGCTTCTTATAATAAAAGGTCATATCTATGCTTGTGTTTTCTATATCTTGAGTATATTGTGATCTTCATGTGTTGGATAAATCTTGTGTAAACACCACTTAATAACTAAACAACTTCAGTAGTCACCTGCACATCAAACACAACAGTGGTAGTTAGTGGTTTCAAGCAAAATAATTAGGCTTGGGATCATTACAGTGGTATCAGAGCTCTGATCCTCCAAACCTATGGAGGGATCAACGCATGCAGAGGTACAGTGGAATCTTCATGGGAAAAGGAGGAAACCAACCAGTGAAACAGAAGTTGAAATGGAAGGTTCATGGGATGAATGTGAACCCCAGGGCTTGGCCTACTTGGCAGCTGAATTCAATAAGTTCCAACAAACCTTAAACCTCATAGAAGGCAACTTGGTCTGCCATCTACAGGAGAACCAGAAAACAAACTGAAGGGGGCAGGCTGAAATCACTGAAACCTTGAAGAAGGTAGATGGAAACTTGAAGAAGATTGATGAGAACCAGTCCCGGATAACGGATCTCTTGATGCAGATGACTCATCAGGGGAAGGACCCTGGGATGTATGGAAACATGGTAGCTAGTGGATCTAGTGGATCTCATGGGGAGATCAGATATAATATGGAGAGAACTCCCAGGTCTAAGGGAAGCTATGGAGGAGGAACATCCTATGGGCAGATGGGAAGTAGGGCTAACCCAAGTCCATACCTTCCCACGTTCACTGATGAACAAAGGCAGCAGGAAGAGGTAGATGACTTCGTTGAGCAGATGGCACAATGTACTAAGGAGTACTATGGGTTGGATATGTTGATTCAAAAGCATATGTCCTTGGATCAATATTGCCAACTCAAGTTTAGAAATAAGCCTAGGATGAAGCACAGGAACAACTTTGAGTTTGAACGAAGAGTAGGAAAGATAGAGATCCCTTACTTTGATGGTATGGCCAAGAGACAGCACAAACATGGGTGCAGAAGCTGGATACCTATCTGCAACTCAACCCCATGAGGGAGATGGAAGCCATCAAGTTTTCCACTATGTACTTGGATGGTAAGGATCATGATTGGTGGTATCATGGAATCACCACTCTTGGCCACAATTAGATAGTGTCTTACACAGATTTCACTCAGAAGCTCATTGAAAGGTTTGATCAAGAAGATCCTGAGCTACATTTCTGGGAGTTCACACAACTCAAGCAAACTGGTACGGCTGCAACATATATTGATGAATTTCAAAGGTTGGCAGTGATGGTGTAGGACATGTCTCCAACCAGTCTCATGATGCTCTTCATAGAGGGGTTGTGTTACCCATGATTTTGGTCATCATGATGGTGTATTGATGATGGTGTACTGAGGCTCTTCATAAGAACTTTCTCCTGAGAAAATTGACATTCATATCTTCCCAGAAAACATACTTTTGAAGAGAGTTCGCAGGTTGCTAATATACCAGGGTGCAAGAATGACCCATTCTCATAGGCTGCCTTAAGCTAGGGTGTGAACTTTTTTCACTGTGCTACATATCTAGGGTGCGAACTTGTTCTAAGGCTTGGAAAAAGATGAATTCTCGATGGTTCTAGAAGGCAATCTTCTAGAAGAATGGGTTGGCATTCAAATGGTTATCCTTTTACTGGTTTCCCTGATATTGTGGGATCATTCTTATCCAAGTAACCATCTCATTCTCTCCTATATATTGATGGAATTCTCATGGAAAAGGTTAAGCAAGATTCATTGGAGAATTGGTGAAAGAATTCTATGAAGGACCTAGCTTGAATAGGAGCTTGGAGACTCTAGCAAGTCTATCAAGAGGATTTGATCTTCTTCATACAAGGATTGAGCAAGTGTGTGTGTTGGAGCCAAGAGACACCGAAAGGAAGCTTGTGACATCAAGGTGATCAGGTTGTAATCTTCTGCTTTCAATTAATATGATACAGTGGCATGTCCTTTTCCCATAAAGCTATTCTCACTTTATTGTGTAATTCCTTGATCATACACATAAGTTGACAGTTGAATATATTTTGCTATCGTCACTATGGTTGATTTGTGTTGTCTTGGTCTTGACCTCATGAGAGCATTGAAGTGAAGCGGGAGCAACAGAGACCCTAGGAAGCAATACAAAGGTATGTTACTTGTTCCTCCCTACTAGCTAATTCAATGGTCAAAATTTAGGGAAAGAGTCATGTCCTGTCATGTTTTGTTCTAGATCTAGGTGGATCTAGGGAGATTTGTTAGTGTCCGCACCTACCAATTAGTCTGATAACAAAATTGGTGACTCCACTGGGGAATAACCCGTTTTCTTTGTGGTTTTTGGTATTTTTCCTTGGCCATTTTCTCCTGCCTTACCTTTCTCCATTCATATCAATCTCTGAGTCTTCAGGATACCCTGATAGACCCTCTGGGTCCAGAGGCCTCTTCAAAATTTGTGTCTTTTTCCAAAAATTTGATTAGTTTTAGACATTCTCGCACTGCACGCCATGGTGGCCTGCGAGAATATACTGAGTTCGCACCCTACCTTTAGGTTCAATGCGAGGTTCTCACACTCTGCTCAAAGCTCACCTGCGAGAATCACCTATTCTCACACTGTGTAATACTCTCAGCCTGCGAACCCTGTTTTTCAAAATTTTGGCTTTAAGACTTTTCCATGATCAATTGCCTAGATTAGTATAAGTGCCTAACAAGAGTGTTTTGGACCATTGTTTTATGTTTTCTTGTCTTCGTTCTTGTGCACGAACAATCTTAGGAAATCAAGACTCTTTTTGTCCATTTTTCTTGACTTTCGTTTCTTGGCTTTTCTTTGCAAAGATATACTCTCTGATTTAAGGATCTGAGTGTGCTTGTTTGGTTAAGAACCGGTGATTGGTTGAAAGTTGAGATTCTTTGTCTTTATCATTTGCTCATTGTTTGCAAACTCATTTTTCTCATGCAATTGAAAAGACTAGTTTGGTTAGCTTGTTATTTTTGTTTCCATTGAAAGATTGGTTTGGGTTTTTATCTATTGCTTGTTCATTGGTTTTTTCTTTTCTGCACTCTCACCATCATGGTGTAGGTCCTTTTTGAAAAGTGAACAAACGTTTTTCTTTCAAAAACATTTTTCGTCTTCGAAAGCATTGAAAATCAATTGTTGAAATTATTGACAAAGAAACAATAGAGAATTGTTATTCTTGTGTGATTTGTTGCAATTACATTTTAAAGGAAATTGTGTCTTGTAGTTCAAGTTTGATTAGGAAAAATTCTCTTTCCCTCCCGTACATAGGATTCATTGAACGAAAATTTCTATATTTCATTCTCATCCATGCATCATTGGGTCAGAGTCTTATACAACATTCGTTTCATCTCCTCTTCCTTTGAGTTACAACAACCCCTAATAACATTGCGCAATCATAAAATTTACTTAGTAACTCTTTTCTAGGGCTCTATTACACCAACATTTAGCTAGGCTAGTGCTTTGGAATAGGTAGAGAGATACACTCTCCAAAGCACAAAACACACAATAGCATCTTGTGTTAAGGAGTGTCAAATTCCATTTACAACATCTTGTCCTGGGAAGCCCTTCTAACACAAGGGTCAAACACGAGGTCGCATTGATATTGACAAAGTTACTCACCCTGCTTTGTTGATATCAGTGTAGAGATTGCATGTAATACGGGGGTCACTTGGAGGTATACCCACAATGATGAGTGAAAGCCTTTTGAGTTGATTTCGGGCTAGATACCCTGCCCTTGCATGTGAATCGGACTGTCGACTGTCCCCCCAGGCTTTATTATTGTCGGTGGTAGCCTTAGCGGACTATCTTTCTAGGGTGTTACACAAGGTGACTGTGAAGGGTGAAGTCTTCATGGTACTTGGAATTGACATTGGCCAAACTCACTCAAGATCCTTGGAGGGTATACCCACGATTATGTGTGGGAGCTTGCACCAGGGTGTAAGTCCATTAAGCAGGTTGTCAGCGTAACTTTTCCACCCTAGCCCAGCCCCTTATCGTCTCGTTGTTGTGACGTTGGATTTCATCACCAACTAGTGGCTTCAGAATTAGAAGGTCTTGTTTGCTTGGTGTTGCTTCCTAGATTTTGTTTACTAGCGCGTGTTGTTTGTTTACCAAAGTTGACCATACGATTTTCTTCGTGAAGTTTGTCACTCGTTTACAATAGCTCCTCCACGTCATTCACATAGAATGCAGGGTTTATCTCCAGAGCATCTGGAAGGTTCTCAACCCTTGCCTATAAGTTCACCTGAGGGATCTCCTCCATAGAGTGTAGTCCAAGACGTTACCACGCCCCAAGTGGAATGAACTGACTCTCTCTAACATTTACGAATTAACAATACTCGAGAGGACTTTTGACTTCACCCCAATTCTGAGCTACCATTTATGCGACTGAATTCTTCTGGAGACTTAGTTGTTACATTTTCTGGATCACCAGTTGGACCCTTTCCAGGCATAGAAGGCCAAGATCCTTTTTGGTCTATGGGTGTTTTTCGACCGGACCTTTTTGGTCTAGGCTCACCTGTGATTTCCAAAATCTCTAGTCCAGAGACAGTACCGATTACTACCGCCTATCACTTCACTGTCCCTATTGAAATGGCCCATCATACAAATACTACGAGTGTTCACACCGGGTTTACCGTGGCTAGTCTCTCTCCCATCAGCACACCGCGAATGCCCAATGTCACTCCGACACTACCACCTAGATACCGTGCACTCAATGCTTCCATTCCCACTCCTATGCAAACCCCATCCGACTCTCCTGGTGGTCCTTCTTCGTCTGGGCACTCTCTTCCCAGTTTTATTCCTACACTCCCTCAATTTCCTTTTGGAGGACCTTCCTCGTCTTCTACTAGCAATCTTAATCCTTGTGGCACTATTCTGTCATTCACACCAAATTACCAGATTCCCGTTGGTGGACAATTTCACCAAGGTGGCATGACTCAACCCCCTTACAGCGGGCAAATTCCTATTGGAACACAAATCCAAATTGGAACACAACCCCCAATTGGAACATTGCCCCTAATTGGAACACCACCTTTGATAGGAGGACCGACCCCACCTTATGGACAACACATACCTCCGTCCTTGGCCCAGTATTGGAATCAGTTGATACAACATCCTCCTCAATTGACTGGGGGGTAACAGTTTCCAACTGTGTTCGTAATACCCCCTAGTATGGGCCAACCATATCCAGGTTCGTTCAATCCTATTTGGGGCTCAACTGCTCAACCTCACGTCCCTGTTCTAGGATACAATCCTATGAGCTACTATCCTCTCGAACCACCACCAAATTTGCCTGGGTATTCACATTATATGCAGAATTTTATGGTCCTACTGGTTTGCCGACGGGACTTCCTCCCCAAAGCCACTAGTACCCACAGGTGAATCGACAGTTACCCTTTTTGGCCACTTTGGATCTTCCGGATTTGTCAAGGATTTTAAATGATCCAATTCGTCACTCTCCCCAATGGCCTGCTATACCAACCAAGCTACCATCGGACATTCCTAAATTCGACGACAAAGTGGGAGAGGACCTGAACAATCACATTATGACTTTTCACCTATGGTGTTCATCCAACTCGTTGATGGATGACTCTATTCGTTTATGTCTTTTTCAACGAACCCTCACAGGTTCTGCTGCGAAGTGGTATATAGAATTACCACGAGATTTCTTCTCAGATTTCAACACCCTAGCTATGGATTTCCTCACACACTACCAGTTACCGATCCGTTATGACATGGGGACCGAGATTTTGACTTCCTTCAAACAGAACAAGGCCACTCATATATCCGATCACATTCATGAGTGGCGACAGAGACGACGTCTCATTAAACTTGAACTCCGTGATCAGTTGCTGGCAAAATGGTTCACAAAATCATTTGTGAACGAAATCGTTCGTGACATTGCCATGGGTGGAGTAGTCATAGAAGAATAGGCCATAAGTCGTGCTCAATATCTTCAACTTGTTTACTCGCAGATGGGTACCCTTTACGATTTACTACCTGACTTACCTCGTCCTTCTACTTCCGCCACTTCAACTACTCTAGCTACTTCGCATGCAGCTGACGGTGTGATTGGCACATTCTAGGCCCAACCACATTCTGCCTCAAGCGCAAACCCCAAACCTGCTTCTTCTAATGTTCAAAATGCTCCATTTCCTACCCCTCCCACCAGCAAGACTTCTGAGGTAAATGCAGTTCAATCTACCCCAACTAGAAAAAACAAATCCAAAAAGGGAAGGGATAAGAATAAGGAGGACAAAAATACTTCTCAAGCAGAGAGAACCAAAAGTACCCTGGTTGACGATCGGGATAAGTGCAAACCATGATACCCTTGTCTTATCTGTGGTGCTGATCACTACACGAAGAATTGTCCACGACGCACTGAGGTCACTAAGTTCCTTCAAGGAGCTCCAAAACCACCTACTCTGGCTGTTTTGTCCCAACCCTTCCCATCTCAACAGCAGGCTCAGTTGGTCATTCATGACCAACCCTCATCTTTGACTACGTCTTATGTATTGATGTGTACTGACAATTCAAAGCAAAATGACATTGCCCTCACCACTCGAGCCAAAGATTATTGTCCCTCTAAAGAGAAGGTTGATGATCTATCTCCTTCATTGGTACAACCTTCTCCCGCGACTCCACCTACCAATGGTCCTCTTCATCTCGAACAACTGAGCCTCGACACAGTTCTTTGACCCCCCCGAAGGGCGTCATTCGGAAATCAGCTTTCAATCCTCATTCGCGTGCTGCCCAGAACTACAACATTGTTGAAGATCTGGCCCAAGCACCTTCTTTGATGTCAGCCCTCGAAGTCCTTCAAAGTTGTCCCACACAACGGAAGGCACTGTTAAAAGATATCGGTGGAATTGATCCAGATTTATGTAGGAACACAATGAAATACATAAATACACATAAACACAAAGATGCAATCGAAATAAGACTTCATTTCATTAATAAGAAATGGCTGAAATATGCTTACAGACATAATGGAAATAAACTAGCTAGGGCGCTGGTAGCTTATCTTTGAGAAGAGATGTGGCCGCTACTCACATCTGTGAGAAGATGATTACAATGAGGCTCTGAAGGCCCTTTTTACAATAAATGAGAATTCCAAAAATCCTAGACATCCAAAAACCTAACCCTGGGAGATGAAGCGCCAAAAGTCATGTGGGCCCTATTTGGGTAAGTTGGTGCATCAACTTCCCGGGGTCGTAACTTTTGCATACAATCTCCGTTTTAGGCATATGATAGCTCGTTGGAAAGATCTATCTGAGGCCTAAAATGTTCGAGATAAAATAGAATAATTAGATGCTATTTTGTGAGCATCATTAGATGTTATTTTGCGAGAGAAACATACCCAAAAAAACATCGTTTAGGGCCTCAAAATGGCCCCGGAAGTTCAGGACCCGAAAAAAACTGCTAAAAATAGTAAACTGTGCGAAAACTGAAAAACTAAAAGAAGCAATGGTGGGGGTCCAAGTGGAATAGGTGGGTGTCCACCAATATCCACCTAGATCATTCCTCCCCCCTTAGGAAGCAATGGTCCCCATTGCGTTGAGTTCCTCCATGAGATGAGGAAACTTCTGTTGAACTTGGTCCCTGGTGAGCCATTTGCCTTGGTGAAGGAGTTGGCCTACTTTGACAACTCGATATAGCGGTATCCTTTGTTTTCGGGTGTGCTTGATCTATGTATCCATGATCTGATCAGTTCTGGCTTGTTCCATGCAATCTAGATTTAACTCTGTTGGTGTGAGTTGTTCTGCCATGTCAGATGTGTCTAGTAGAGGTGGAAAGTAGGACTGAAGGCTGTCCACATTGAACACTGGGTGCAGACCAAGGAATGGTGGAATGCTGAGCTTAAAGGAATTTTCCCCTACAACCTTGGTGAGGGTGTAGAAGAAGCTTGCGGTGGGGTCCAGCGAGGCGCTCCTTTTGCAAATGCAGCCACACTTTGTCGCCCACTTGGAAGTTGTGTGGCACCGGATGTTGATCATGTTGTTGCTTGTACTTAGCATTGGCTTTGTCCAAGATGTCATGAACTTGTTGGCGGATGTGTTGAATGTGCTCAATGAAGTTGTTTGCCTTATCCACCTCAGACTGGACATGAGCTGAATCTTCCTGAGTAGCCACAAATGGCATGGCTATGTCAATGGGACATAGTGGTTGGAATCCCAAGCCCACTTGAAAGGGGCTGTGGCTAGTTGAGATATGGAGAGCCCGGTTGTAGATGTGTTGTACATAGGGGAGGCTCTCATCCCATGTGCGTGGATGCTTTGAATTGTACATGTGCAGAATGTGTACGATCATCTAGTTGACGACCTCTGTCTGGCCATCTATTTGCGGATGGAAAGTTGTGGACTTGGTGAGCTTGGTGTCTAACATCGACCAGAGGTTGAATCAAAATGTACTGAGGAACCTACTGTCCTGATCTGAGATGATAGACTATGGGATCCCAAAGTGTACCCAAACTCATTCAAAGAAGAGTTTAGCAGTGGATTTTGTTGTGATTTTCTTCTTGCAGGCCATCATAATGGACATCTTCAAGAATCAGTCGACGACCACAAAAACATAGTCATTGCCATGCTTAGTAGAAGGAAGGCCCAAAATGTAATCCATAGAGATGGATTCCCAAGGTCGACTGGGGGTAGGAAGTGGAGTATAGAGGCCTTGCTTCTTGATGGTTGGTTTGGCAATGGCACAAGCAGTGCATGACTTGATGTACTTCCTGACATCTTGTCGAAGGTTTGGCCAATAGAAATACTTTTGCAGTACTGCCACGATTTTCTCGACCCCGAAATTCCCTGCGACTCGACTGTAGTGTGCCTCCCAAATCATATTGGCACACTCGCTTGAAGGAAAACAAAGGTGTCCCAAGTGACAAAGCAGGGCATCCTGGAGGTGAAAATTGGGAACTTGCTTACCCTCCAAGAGTGTATTGTATGTGTGGCCGAATTCTGGATCACTTGTGTAGAGAATCGGCCAGTCGAAAGTCTCATGCCCACAAGAGTTGAGCACAGTGGTTGGCGCCACGATGGGTGGTCGACTGAGGCAGTCTACAACATTATTGGTGCTGCCTTTTTTGTACTTAATGTTCAAATGAAACTGTTGCAGGTATGTGGACCACTTCTGATGGCGATCGTTCTGCAACTTCCCGTGTGTCTGTATGAACTGCAGGGGTCGGTGGTCTGTGTGGATGACCGTTTCCTTTCCCAAAATGTAATGCTTCCATTGCCGACAAGCTTGCATAATGGAATACATTTCTTTGTCATAAGTGGGATACTTCTGGACTGTGTCAGAAAGTTCCTCACTCTGATATGCCACTGGATGCCCATGTTGAGTAATGACTGCCCCAATAGCATAGTCAGAGGCATCTGTCTCTATCTCAAATGGTTGTTGCAAGTCTGGTAATGTGAGTATTGGTGCAGAGCAGAGGCGATGTTGCAACTCCCTGAACGCCTTCTGTTGAGATTCAGACCAAAAGAATTTTTCTTTAGCTCCTCCCTTGGTGACTTGGCTCAAGGTCCAAGTGATATGAGAGAATCCCAACACAAACTTGCGGTAGAAATTGGCAAGACCTAAAAAGCTGTGGAGCTCTGTTAGGGTGGCTGGGGCTGGCCAATCCCAAATGACTTGGATATTTGCTGGATCCACATGCACCCCCCACTCATCAATAATGTATCCCAGATACTGAACCTGGGTTATGCCAAAAGTGCATTTCTCCAAATTGGCACACAACTTGTGTTGCCGCAGTGTTTGGAGGACCTGTCGGATATGGTGGAGGTGCTCTTCCCAAGTCTAGCTGAAGATCAGAATGTCATCCAAGTACACCACTGCAAATGAGTTGGTGAATGGCCACAACATGTCGTCCATTAGCCTCATGAAGGTTGCAGGGGAATTCGTCAACCCGAAAGGCATGACCAACCATTTGAAAAGGCCCTCCTTGGATTTGAATGCAGTCTTCCACACATCAGAGGGTTCGATTGGTACCTGGTGATATCCAGACTTCAAGTCAATCTTGCTGAAATATTTTTCCCCCTTGAGTTGGTCCAGAAGGTCATCAATCCATGGGATCGGGTACCTATTCTGAACAATGATCTTGTTCAGTGCCCGATAGTCAGTGCAGAGTCTCCAAGTCCCATCCTTCTTCTGCACCAATACGATCGAGCTCCCACAGGGCGATGAACTTGGTCGGATGTGACCTTTCTACAACAACTCCTGAATCTGCCTCTTGATTTTGTCATTCTCTAGGACAGAGCACTGGTAGATGGGTCCATTGGGCATCAGTGCACCTGGGGTCAGATCGATGGGGTGCTTGACCTGGCAGTGTAGAGGCACTCCTACGGGGGAGGTGAAGATGTCCTCATACTTCTCCACGACCTTATCCATCTGTTGTTTTCATGCAGTGGGGCTTTGTCTGGAGGTCATGGCCACAGTCTTCCACTTTCCCTGAGGGCGGATCATCAAGAAAACAAATTTCCTGGTTTTGGAAATGAGCTTACTGCATTGTTTTGCAGTAACCAAAGAGATGGTGGTAGGCAGTGCTATCTCTGGTATCCTGTACAACTTATTGCCCAAAGTGATAATAACAGCATGAGGCCTGGACTCATACATAGCATGTCACTTCCACAAGTACGGTTGGACTAATAATACATCAGAAACATCAAGAGGAGCAATGTCACATAATACCTCATCCATGAAGGGCTTGATTCTATAGGGAAGACGACATTGTTGACTGACGCGGAGGTCCCGTCCTTGGTGAAACCACCCAATGGTGTATGGTTGTGGGTGTGCTATGGTCGGCAAGCCCAACCGCTTCACGACCTCTACCGAGATGATGTTCTTCTGGCTCTTGTTGTCGACAATGAACTGCAATGGGGAACCCTCTACCCACATCTTGGAATGGAAGAGACGCTCTGCCTCTTCTGTATCTTCTGGTTCCTCCTTTTGGATGTTCATGGTGGTAACGGTGGCGTTGGGCTCCACATCGATAATCTGCTTCCCCCTGTCATTCCCCTTGTCAGGTTCTGATTCAGAGTCGAAGCATGCATCCGATTCAGAAGCCTTCAACTCGGCTACCAGTGACTGCTTGGCCTGACACTCACTTGTGTTGTGAGTGGAGCTCTTATGGAACTCACACCACTTCCCCATGTTCTTTTTTGGCTTCGTGGTGTTGTTCTTTGATTTTGGCTTTGGCGGCTTGTCCTGGGATGCTCTGCCTTGGCTTGGTCCTTTGTTTTACAGTTTGGGAGTACCTTTCCCGTGCTTCTGATTTGCAGACCCAAAGTCTCGCTTCTTCTGTTTGAACTTCTGATCAATCTTGGTAGCATATCGGTATTCCACACCAAGTGAGGAGATGTCGAGGAACTCCATTTCCTCCTGAATGTATTTGTGCAGACAAATGTGTTACTTTAACACAAAATGTTTCTCTAAATCTTTGATACCCAACTTTGTGCATAGGGTATGAAACAGATTCGTCATCTCATGCACATCTTGGTCCCTTTGTTGCCGCAATGTAGTCCATTTTATGTATTTGTCCTCATAGCTCCCCACGGGATAATATTGTTCCTTGATGGTATCTCAGAAATAATTCCAAGTGGGTGCGGTAGAGAACAAAGAGGGTTCTCCCTCTCCCTCTTGCTCCGAGTAGGTTTCCCACCAGTCCTTGACATGGGGGGCGGCTTTGAGGAGTGCAAAAATAATCTTTTCTCGGTCGGAAAAGTCATGAACCGAGAAATATCCTTCTAACAG
>ML797774.1:102833-156137 GCA_009831015.1 Picea engelmannii | reverse complement strand
CCAAAAACCTAACCCTAGGAGATGAAGCGCCAAAAGTCATGTGGGCCCCGTTTGGGTAAGTTGGTGCATCAACTTCCCGGGGTCGTAACTTTTGCATACGATCTCCGTTTTAGGCATATGATAGCTCGTTGGAAAGATATATATGAGGCCTACAATTCTAGAGACAAAATAGTATCATTAGATTGTAATTTTTGAGAGAAAAATACCCAAAAAAACATCGTTTAGGGCCTCAAAATGGCCCCGAAAGTTCAGGACCCGAAAAAAACTGCTAAAAATAGTACACTGTGCGAAAACTAAAAAATTGAAAGAAGCAATGATGGTGGTCCAAGTGGAATAGGTGGATGGCCACCAATATCCACCTATATCAGGAATCGACCCGATGGATACGAATTTAATAATTTTTGACTTGGAGGATCACATTCCAAGGTTACCCCCTCAACTCGTGTTCCAGATCCAAGTGATTGTCTCTGATAAAAACTTTTTTTGAACTATTATCGACGAGGGTGCCTCAACGTGTGTCATGTCTCTTACTTGTTGGAAATCCATTGGCTCTCCCCCTTTGAATGAATCCCATAACACTCTCAAAGCCTTCAATGGCTCTGATTTTAAGCCCTACGATGTCCTTCCTTTGTTACTCATCATGCTAGAAGGCAAAACGGTCCAAGTTGAAGTGGAAGTCTTTGACACTCCTCTTGATTACAATATTATGCTTGGCCGTAGCTAGATCAGTTCCATGCATGCCATTGTGTCGACCCTTTTCCGTGTGGTACATTTCCCACATCAAGGAAAAGTCATCATTGTCGACCAATTAGCCTTCTTTAACTCTGATACCCATAATGGCAATATACCGTTCATCGCTAAAACCCCACCGGGTTATGAGAATGTCAGTGTAGGCTTTATCAAAGACTCTTCGTTAATGGGTACTTTCCCCATTCCACCGCCTGATGTTCCACGCTCATCCGTTGCTTCAATCAACATGATCTCCACCTCGATTCACGAACTTCCTGCTTCTCACGACCCCTGGATAGTACCTGACCCTAGAGATTATCTTCGATACGGTGATGAAATGTTGTTAATTCCAATTGAATCTGCCTATTAGGCCATTCAATCGGCCACCCCTTATACCCCCTCTCTTGGTGAGTTATCTCCCGATCCTTTCTGGGTCATTTTTCCCACTGACGAGATGATCATGTCTGTCATGGAGGACACCCCTTGGGACGATGGACATCATCATTCCATCCTCTTTCTGGAGCAACATACCATTGAGAACTACCAATGGATATCGACCCCGTTGCCCGTTGTCATCATCTCAACCATTCTTAGGTCCCCGCACGATGTGTTTTCCAAAGGGAACTTAAGCAATATCTCACCCACGATTCCCCTCGACATATCCGTCAAACCTGGAATCGTCGAAAATGTTCATATCGAAGCTTCATGTTCCCCTGACAAAATAGTCACCTACACATCCCTTTTCAAAGAGTTTCGTGACATCTTCGCCCGAAGCTATGAAGAAATGTCGGGTATTGACCCTGAGATTGTGATACATGAGATCAAGACATACCTTGACGCTAAAACCGTCCGGAAACGTCTTCGTCCAGTTCACCCACGTAAAGCGGTGGCTATCAAGATGGAAGTCGAGAAACTTCTTAAAGACGAATTTATTTATCCAGTGGCACTCACTGACTAGGTTTCCAATCTTGTCCCGATCGATAATAAAGAAGACACAATTCGTGTATGCGTTGATTATAGGGATATCAACAAAGCTTGTCCTAAAGACAACTTTCCTACCCCGTTTGTCGATGATTGCGTTGGAAGTGAAATCTTCTCTTTCATGGATGGTTTCTCCGGGTATAATCAAATCAACATTGTTCCCGAGGATCAACATAAGACTGCTTTTATTTGTCCTTGGGGTACTTTTTCCTATCGGAAACTCCCCTTCGGTCTCAATAACGCTGGCGCCACTTTTCAATGCGCTATGTCTTATGCTTTTCATGATCTCAAGCACATCGTTCAACCATATTTGGATGATTTTCCCACTCATTCAATGTGCTGAGTTGATCACCCAACCCACCTCCATGCCATTTTCGTCCACTGTCGTTTCTACCGTATACGTTTGAATCCTCATAAGTGCATTTTCTGCATTGAATTCGGCCGCCTTGTAGGTTTTATTGTTTCACGTCAAGGGATCAGGGTGGATCCTTCAAAGGTTGAGGCAATCCTTAATCTCCCTCATCCTTCTACACTTCGCCAGTTGCAAAGTTTGCAGGGGAAAGCCAACTTTCTTTGTCATTTTATCCCAAATTATGCCGAGATTACTCATGGATTTACACGATTACTAAAAAATGGGTCTGAGTTTGTATGGGATACCATCACCAATAATGCTTTCGAAGCTTTGAAATTGTCCCTAACGCGTGCTTCACTTCTCTTTCCCCCCGATTACAGTCGCGATTATTTCCTTTACCTTGCTGCCTTGGATTTCACCATTGGTATGGTTCTCGTCCAAGAGGATGATGCTAATGATGACCATGTGATTTACTACTTGAGTCGAAGTCTAACGCCTACCGAAATCAAGTATTTACATGTCAAAAAACTAGCCTTGGCTGCCGTCCAAGCCGTCCAATGCTTCCGACACTATATCCTCTCGCGCAAGACTACCGTGATTTCTAACTGCAACCCTATGCAACACATTCTCACGTGTCAATTGCTAGGGGGAAAATACTCCAAATGGATTTTGATACTCCAGGAGTTTGACTTGGAATTAGAACATGCCAAGTCTAAGAGTTCCTTAGTGTTTGCTGAGTTGATATGCGACTTTCCCTATTCTGAAACGGAAAATGTAGCAGTTGATTCATTACCTGATGAATCCCTTTTCCTCATCAGTATTGATGATCTTTGGTATGGCACTATCATTATATATCTCCAAACCCAGACTTTTTAGCCAACTTTGTCTAGTACTGACCGATGTCGAATACGATACCAAGCTCGTCAATACATTATCCTTGGGGATACTCTTTATCGTCGGGGGATTGACTCTGTTTTTCGACGCTGCCTCACTTTCGATGAGCCCAAGAGAGCTTTGAATGACTACCATTCTGGAGCCTGTGGTGGTCATATGTCTGGGTATGCTACTGCCCATAAGATCTTATGAGCAGGGTATTTTTGGCCTTCTTTATTTAATGACTACATAGTCACCGTTCAAAAATGCCATGCTTGCCAGACCTATAATAACAAGACCTATAATAACAAGATATGGTCTCATCCCGCTCCTCTTCACCTTGTGGTCTCCGTTGGTCCCTTTTTGAAATGGGGCATCGATTTCATGACATGTCACCCCCACTCGGCTGGGGGGCATGGATACATCATTGTATCTGTAGATTACTTTACAAAATGGGCCGAGGCGATGCCGACATTTGACAACACTGGAAAGACCGCAACATTACTCATTTTTAACTACATCATAGCTCATTTTGGTGTTCCCCAAGCTATCGTCACTAATCATGGTAGCCACTTTAGAAACTTCATGATGTCTGAACTTATTGAAAAATTGGGTCTTCACAATGAAAACTCAATGCCCTATTACCCACAAGCCAACGACCAAGTCGAAGAAATTAACAAAGTTCTCGTAACTATGCTCTGACGAATGATAGGGATTCACAAAACAAGTTGGCACACAATGTTGTTTTTGGCATTGTGGGCTTACCAGACATCTGCCAAGTCCAATACTAGGTTTACACCTTTCCGGTTAGTCTATGGTTTGGAAGCCATTCTCCCGATTGAATGCGAGATACCCTCTTTAAAACTAGCTGTTGAACTCCTACCAAACACTTCTGCTGAGAAAGAACATCTATTGTATCTTATGCGATTAGATGAAACTCGACGTGAAGCTACCCTAGTCATAGAAGCTCAGAAAAAATGTGTCAAAACCCAATACGACAAACATGTCAAGCCTCCCGTTTTCTCCGAAGGTGATCTTGTTCTCCTCTATGAACAAGATCGAGATATGCTAGGAGCTGGAAAATTCGAAGACATGTGGCAAGGTCCTTATACCGTTTGACGAGTGTTGGAAAAAGGAGCTTATGATTTAGTATATTACGATGGTATCCCTTTGAGTGAACCTAGGAATGGGTTGTACTTGAAGAAATACTATGCATAAAATCACCTGTGCACGAGTACTTGTATTTTTATTGTATCATACTTCTTGTGTGTTACTATAGCTTTCTTTTGTCGTTATCTGGTTTCTTCCCTTATGTGACGTTGTGTTTGATTTCCAGATGTCAGCGTCTTTGCTACCCTACATTGGCTTCGCTTATGGCGCTAGCCGTAGTACTCAGAACCTTACTTCCGTTGCATGGGCAATCTACACCCCTACAAATGAACTTGTCTCCTTACGAGGTGTGTGTCTCGGCCGTGCGACCAACAATATTGCAGAGTATAGCACCGTTATCGAATTATTGGTTGATGCTCTCACTTGGAATTCGTCATTTGGTTGTGCGACTTGATTCGCAGCTTGTAGTACTACAATTAAGTAATGTCTATACTATTCGAAGTCCTACTTTGTTACGCATGTATTTGCGAATTTGCCTCTTGGAACGTTATTTTGATTATATTGAATATCAACATATTCCTAGATGTCTAAATACATTAATTGATGCATTGGCTGACTATGTATTAGACAAACATTTGGATCATTTATAAATCAATCACATCAATTTTTACACAACACAAGATAAACCAGTAGAAGCCGTCTATATATATAACGATCAAAAAAGAGTTTTTTACAAAAAGTTTTGTCCAAGAACCAAAATGTCAAAATCTAAAGCTCATAGCTTCTACAAAATGATGTCATGGATGACGTTCATGGTAACACACAACTGCCCAAGCAACCCTATGGAGCAGTCGACCTATGGACTCTGACACTCCTACGGTGTGACACTGATAGCGTCGTGGAACCTTTCCAAGAGGCATGTCTGGAATATCTGCTGTCAAACCCTCTAGGTTTTGTTCCACTGCTTGATAATCCTCGGCATCCCATTGTGGCACTGGCACTACCTCTCCTCGCCGCTGAATAGGAGAAGTACCAGGAGGTCGGTAAGGTCCCACATCTATGTCATCAAAAATGAATTTTGTATTTAGTCTTTGGACAAGCATATAAAAACATTTGCATATGATAAAATTTACAAAAACATTTAAAAAAGGAAAAAATGTGTGTACTTCTTACCAAGTTCCCTCCACTGAGCATCCTCCAGTAGGACTAAGTTCAGATCTCCTCGGAAATCCAACCTGGCATAAGCATAATCGCCAACCATCAGCATCTGTGGTTGCAGCCAATCAAAGAAGTTATCATCATACTTGATAATTGGTCCAGCTACGTGCTGGGCCATGAGATGACACCATCTCAGCATTCTTGGATCCCTGGGAGCCAGTAAATTCCACTCAACCTACAGCCTTAGTAAGGGAACCCTCTCGAGAAATAAGGACACTAACAAAGACCTGTACCCGAATTGCTTCAGGTCGCCTTGTCTGCATTTGGTTAACTAGTTTTTCATACTACGAAGCACAACATCTGCCCAGTTAAAAACCCAAGGTTCAGTACAGTCTATGGCATACTGAAAGTAACTCTGGAGCGCCATGTGAGGAGTGGAGATCCCAGCAATCAGAGCAATGGTGAACAAGATAGTACGGAGGGTCAAATGTCGTACTCCCCAAATAGCTACTTTCCCTTTCTTCCTGTCTGCCTCGGGAACATAGTGTAAGCGGCAGTACTCACTCATGGGTAGCCTACCACCTCTGCTACCAGTCAGGCTCATGTGGTACCCCCGCCGTGATAGTCCATTCAAAAAGTAAATGTCCTCAATATCTAAGGACAATGTGTGGACCCCTACATGAAATACCTGCTGATCGGGATCGCACATATGCACAAGGTACTCCAATAACTTGATTTGGGCCCTCATGCCCAGGATACGAAAGTACTTTAGAAGACCACAGTTCCTCAAAGAAGCAATAGTGGGTGGATGATTTCCGGCAATGGCATTGTCTTCTTTGTGCTCCCTTTCACGCCATTCCAGAACCATTGTGATGGCCAACTACCTACATAAGAAGCACAAAAAGAAGATTAGTAACTCTATTCATAAATTGGTTCTCTTTCATTGAGAAAAATTTCAAATTTTTTTTATTCTTTGCAATTCTCATAGGTGCCTTTTAGGCACAGTACGAGGTTCTCGCAGGCTGTTGTGGGCTCACCTGCAAGAATGACCCATTCTCACAGGTCCTATGTAGCCCACCTGCGAGAATGGATGAGCGCCATATAAACCCCTAAAACAAACTCAAAATGATGGATTTTACCAATGAAAATGAAAAATGAAACCATGAAAAGGTAGAGGACCAAGAGCCTACCTCACTGCCCCTGACGGTTCGTCGAATGGATGCTCGTAACTCCCGTAATCTGACGCCAAATTTTGAGGGTAAAAGAGGGGTTTTTGGGCTCAAATAGTGGTAAAGTGAAAATGATATGGTAAAAATAGTTTTTACTTCTTTATATTAACTTTTACCATGTCATTGATTTTTTATAATTATTTATTTATCAAAACCTAAACCCTAATGCCCTTTTGAGTGTAACTTTTGTAGGCGTAACGACTTCGATGTTCATGTACAGGGATGCAGACATATTTTTTCTTCTTCACTGCATGTTTTGTTTGTTTTTTATGGTTTTTGTATAAAACCTTGAGCTGGGTCTTTGTCTGTTCTCACGCTCGAAAATACATGAGAACGCAATTGAGCATACTTTTATCACTTTTTCGGGCTCAACAAGGTTATACAAAAAAGGAACCCCCCTGGAGTCCTCTTTAAGCTCTTTTCAGACTCTCTAAACATGAAAATATGGCTGAGCGACCTTGTTATTTTCACGCTCGATGAAGTGTTTGAAGAAAGCGTATGGTGAGCAATAATTTATCTCTTTTTCGGTCTCATCAGACTATTTTACGAAAAAAGGAACTGAGAGAGTTCTCTTTTAAGTGTTTTTCCAGACTCTACAATCATGAAAAACCTTCAAGTTTTCTATTTTTGGACTCGTTAAACAAACATCGACAGACCCATAATGGGACCGAGCCACTCCTTCTTAGGATTCATTAAACATACTTCGAAGGACTTATCCGAAGGATAAGCTCATATCAACAAGCATATTTTATCCTCCTCAAGCTTGCGTAAAAATAAAGAGGTACTCACCAGAAATGGTGGGGGAAAATTTGGGAAAGGGATATGTTATCATCTTCATATTAATTGACAGTAAGTGTCCTCTTGAACATGACACACCCTATTCATTATTTGAAGCCAGTTTGGGAAATCCATTTTTCTCTCATTTGATTTGCTACAAGGTCATTCCCTGTGTCGTCTTTGAGTCAATGCTGCCAAATCATTGTTCGTGTCATTCATATGTTCAAGAGAAGTTCATCTGAAACCTCTATTGATTCGGCCATCTGCAGTTGTCCATTCTCTCTGTGTCAGCCTTCCCTATGTCCAGTTCAACTTACATCATACTCTGTTTCACCTTCAAAATCTATTACTCATTTTGTGTCATTGATGGGGGATACATCAAGGTCCTCCTGTGACGAGTTTTGTTCTATTGACTTCAGCTCATTATTTGAAAACAAGACTTAGAAATTCTTTGGTACCTTGGAACTTGCATGCCTCAATGGCAGGTTTCCTCACTTTCGACAGTGGGTTTACATCATTGACCCCTGATCGAAAGATTTCATCAGATGTTCGACTTCAACTCATTCATTCACATTCGAAGGATTGTACTAGAGTACCTTGGGAGTCATTGACATCAATGGTGATTTCCCTCACACTTGTTAACGGTTTCATCAATGACTGGTAATCAAGTGGTATCTACCATGTTCGACTTTGACACATGTAATCATATGGTTAGATTCGTACTTTTGGACGA
Organism: Picea engelmannii; assembly: GCA_009831015.1. NCBI lineage: Eukaryota > Viridiplantae > Streptophyta > Pinopsida > Pinales > Pinaceae > Picea > Picea engelmannii. The sequence goes on along the minus strand of ML797774.1, from coordinate 148,195 downwards.
CGATATTGAAGACCCTGGATATCATTTCTTGGTCTAGGTTGCGATGGAATATATATAATTTGTGACACATAGATCCACTTTGTATGTCTCGTGGCTATGTCCTCTTAATTTGAATTTTCTCGCATAGATCCATAGTGTATTCCTGGTGGCTATGCTATATTTTGATGGCATGGATCCACAGTGTATGATTGGTGGCCATGACCTATGTCTACAATGTCATCCATCTGTGATCTGAGTATGGGAATGCCTACCTCAGAATTAATATATATGATATTCTGCAGATGCTTCGTTGTTCACAGGTTTCCGATTAGGTGCGTTCCTGGTTTCCGACACACACATGCAGCTTACAAAGTCTTTCGGCTGTCACTGATTCCAGCCTCATACTTTGGGGGCATTCTGTTACCCATGATTTTGGTTATCATGATGGTGTATTGATGATGGTGTACTCAGGCTCCTCATAACAACTTTCTCCTGAGAAAATTGACATTCATCTCTTCCCAAAAAACATACTTTTGAAGAGAGTTCGCAGGTTGCTAATATACCAGGGTGCGAGAATGACCCATTCTCGTAGGATGCCTTAAGCTAGGGTGTGAACTTCTCTCACTGTGCTACATAGCTAGGGTGCGAACTTGTTCTAAGGCCTGGAAAAAGATGAATTCTCGATGGTTCTAGAAGGGAATCTTCTAGAAGAATGGGTTGGCATTCGAATGGTTATCCTTTTACTGGTTTCCCTGATATTGTGGGATCATTCTTATCCAAGTAACCATCTCATTCTCTCCTATATATTGATGGAATTATCATGGAAAACGTTAAGCAAGATTCATTGAAGAATTGGTGAAAGAATTATGTGAAGGACCTAGCTTGAATAGGATCTTGGAGACTCTAGCAAGTCTATCAAGAGGATTTGATCTTCTTCATACAAGGATTGAGCAAGTGTGTGTGTTGGAGCCAAGAGCCACCAAAAGGAAGCTTGCGACATCAAGGCGATCAGGTTGTAATCTTCTGCTTTCAATTAATATGATACAATGGCATGTCCTTTTCCCATAAAGCTATTCTCACTTTATTGTGTAATTCCTTGATCATACACACAAGTTGACAGTTGAATATATTTTGCTATCTTCACTTTGGTTGGTTTGTGTTGTCTTGGTCTTGAACTCACGAGAGAACCAGAGTGAAGTGGGAGCAACAGAGACCCTAGGAAGCGATACAAAGGTATGTTACTTGTTCCTCCCTACTAGCTGATTCAATGGTCAAAACTTAGGGAAAGAGTCATGTCCTGTCCTGTTTTGTTCTAGATCCAGGTGGATCTAGGGAGATCTATTAGTGTCCGCACCTACCGATTAGTCCAATAATAGGTTGATGGAACCATTGAAGGGTTGGGTTAAGGATTTCAAGCCTACCAACCTACAGGAGGCTATATGGAAGACAAGGGATCTAGGACCAGCAGCTAAGCCTAAATTTATACCTAGACCACCTCTTAACAATGGAGGAAGATACCAAGGACCTCCAATGAACCAGGGAGGACATGACCCAAGGGGTTTTGATAGGGGTCGTGGCAGAGTGGAGGAGAATACCAGGAGGGAGTTAAGAAGGAAGCAACTTTTTTTCACTTGCAAAGAACCATGGAATCCAGCACACAAATGCATGGGACGTGGTCAAGTGCACTACATTGAGGTCACTTTAGACAATGAGGAGGAAGAGGAGTTCGGCCAGATACAAAACATGGAGGCCAAAACCATTGAGGCAATAGAAGAATAGATCAAAGGGCAGGATAGTATGGCCACCTTGACATCTATTAGTGCAGTGCCCAAGTATAACACCTTCCAAATGAGGGGGGTCTTGCGGGGACAAAGAGCTTTAGTTTTGATTGATGGGGGAGATTCTCACAACTTCATTGATTCAACAATACTAAAAAGATGGCACATACCCATATTAGAATTTGAAGGGTTCAAGTTGGAGGTAGCAGGTGGAAGCACTATGCCCTGTGATAGATACATTCCGGGCATGAAGCTTACCTTGGGTAGGCATGAGCTGATACAGGACATCTATGTCATGGACCTTCCGGATACCAACATCATCCTGGGAGTTCAGTGGCTCAATAGGTTGGGGCCTATCATCACCAACTATAAAACCATGGATATTTCATTCATAGAGGAGGGTGGAAAGAAGGTAGTGCTTCGGGGCATGACAGGGAATGTTGCAAAGGTAGTCACGGCCAAGAGGATGGAGGCCATCTTCCGGAGAGAGGAGATAGTATACGCAACAGAATGCAGGGTTGCAACACATATGCATGAGGAGGGAAAGGTTCACTAAACCCCGAAGATCAAAGAAATCCTTGATAGGAATCAAAAGGTGTTTGGTCCTATTCCTCCAGGTGTGCCACTAGATAGGGGGTTTGAGCATATCATTGAACTAGAGGCAGGAGATAAACCAGTTATCACCACACCCTATAGACATCCAAAGAAGTATAAAGACGAGATAGAGAAGGCCATCAGGGAAATTCTAGACATGGGACACATCAGGCCAATCTCTAGCCCTTTTGCTTCTTTAGTAGTCTTGGTCAAGAAGAAGGATGTGACGATGAGGATGTGCATTGAATTCCAGGCCTTGAACAAAAAGACGATCAAAAATAGGTATCCTATACCTAGGATTGATGAGTTGCTTGATGAGCTACATGTAGATGTTTACTTCACAAAAATTGACCTTCGTTCGAGCTACCATCAAATCAAGATGATGGAGGAGGATATCTCGAAAACAACTTTCAAGTGTCACTATGACCATTATGAGTTCTTGGTTATGCCCTTTGGGCTAACCAATTCCCCAACCACATTTCAGTATTGCATGAATCATGTGTTCAACAAACAACTGAGGAAATACTTGCTAGTATTCTTTGATGACTTGCTCATTTACAGAAAGACATGGGAAGAACACCTCCGACATGTGGACCAAATCCTGTCGATCATGGAGGAACAATCGTTATATGCTAAAGAATCTAAGTGTGAGTTTGGGATGTCAGAGGTGCTTTACTTGGGACACATCATAGGAGAAAAAGGGGTACAGGCACATCAAGGAAAAATAACATCTATTAGGGAGTGGCCTACTCCTAAGACACTCACAAAGATAAGGGGATTCCGAGGCATATGCACATACTACAGAAAATTTGTCAAGGGGTTTTCTCAATTATGTGCACCCTTGACTGATATGACCAAAAAGGGGGCCTACAAATGGAGTGAAGAGGCTCAAGCCACCATGGAGAATATGAAAGAGGTAATGAGCACCTGCCCCGTACTAGCCCTTCCAGATTTCGACCTACCTTTCACCTTGGAGTGTGATGCCTTAAGGAAAGGTGTAGGGGCTGTGTTGATGCAGAATAGGCATCCTCTAGCCTATGAGAGCCAGAAACTCAGGGGCCCTGAACTTATTTACAACATTTATGACAAATAAATGCTGACTATCATGCATGCACTAGCCAAATTTCGACAATATTTGGTAGGAGCAAGGTTTATGGTCAAATCTGATCATAACAATCTTAAATACTTATTGGAGCAGAAGGATTTGAATGAAAGGAAACAAAAATGGGTAAGCAAAATACAGGCCTACGACTTTGACATTGAATTTTTCAAGGGAAAGAACAACGCAGTAGCATATGATTTATCTAGGAGGCCATCCATTTTTTCCATGTCAGGTATGTCAGTTTGCCTGGAAGGATCACTTGATGGTAGAATATGGAAAGGATCAGTTCGCTTGTCAGCTATTGGATGGACAGATACAGGATGATAACTTCAGAGTCATGAAGGACCTCATTTATTACAAAGGCTAAATTTTATTGGTTCTTATATTGGTTTTCAAAGCCAAGGTATTACATGCATGTCATAACTCACCTGTGGCAGGGCACCAGGAAATTGGAAAGACATATAGACAGGTGAGAGAGAGGTTTTCATGGAAGGGCCTCAAAGAAGATATGATAAATCATGTGAAAGAATGCACTACATGCCAAGAGAACAAGGATGAGCACACCCACCCTGCAGGACTACTGCAACCTTTTCCCATTCTAGAGCACAAGTGGGAGAGCATATCCATGGGATTCATCACTAGCTTGCCCAAAGCGCAGGGTAAAGACTTCATTTTCATAGTAGTGGACAGGTTGATGAAGTTTGCACACTTATTTTCCATAGCCACAGACTTCAACGCAACACAGGTGGCTGAACTATTTTTCAGAGAGGTATTCAGATTACATGGCCTAACAAAGACCATTATCAGTGACAGGGATAGCAGGTTCATGAGTACGTTTTGGCAGGAGTTGTTTAGACTAGTTGGCACGACATTGAATCGTAGCACCAGTTATCACCCTCAGACGGATGGCCAGACTGAAATAGTCAACAAATGGGTGGAAGGCTACTTCAGAAATTATGTAGCTGGTCAACAAAAGGCCTGGGTCAGATGGTTGCACTTGGGGGAATACTGCTACAACAACACCCATCATGTATCCATAGGAATGATACCATTCAGAGCTTTATACAACTATGACCCAATCTCCTTTGTGGAGATTTCCTTTGGGGACAACAGGGCACCAATGGTGCAGGATTGGGTACAACAGAGACAAGACATCCTTCGAGAGTTGAAGGATCATTTACAGAGAGCACATAACCAGCAGAAGGTCCAAGAAGACAAGCACAAAGTGGAGCGTACTTTTGAGGTTGGTGACTTAGTCTATTTAAGGCTCCAACCGACAGGCTTCTATTAAAAGAAGTGGAGCAGAAAAGCTACAGCCACGCTTCTTTGGGCCCTACAAGATCAGCAGAAGGATAGGGGCCGTAGCTTATGAGCTAGAACTTCCACAGGGAAGCCGAATACACAACGTCTTCCATGTATCCTGCCTAAAGAAATCCATTGGCCAACACATCATTCCCATTGAGATATTACCTCCCATGGACGAAGAAAGGCATCTTGTGTTAATTCTAGAAGAGATACTGGAGGTTCGAGAGAAAAAGATCCGGAAGAGAAGCATTAAGGAGTATTTGATCAGATGGAAAGACTTACCCATTGAGGATTCCAGGTGGGAGAATGAACAGCTGGTGTGGGAAACAGGTTTGGAATTGCTTGAGGACAAGCAATTTCAAGCAGGGGAGACTGTAATGTCCCCCACCTCTTGAGGAAGAGGTTTGGAAGACTCAGTGGTCTAGGTGTCCCCACTAGACCATAGTCTCATATTGAGAGGAAAAATCAACTAAACTAAGGTTATTTTCTTAAGTTGACTTGATAAAAAGGTAAAAAAGGAGCTAAAAGATAACTCAATTGAGAAATAGAAGAGCTGGAGTTGGAGTTAGGGTTAACTCTAGGAGTTAAGTTAACTCAACTGGAAAATAGAAGGAAAAGTATAAAGAGAAGGCAAGGGCGCACTTCTTGGGTATTCTGGATTTGGTATTTTCTTGTTATTGCTCTTGAGCATACAATTTGGGGGGTTTTGCTGTACAAACCCTTGTGAGCAAATCAGTGGTGAAAGATCCACTCACTTGTTCCACAGCTTGGTCTCGGGGATGAAAGACTCCACCCACACCATTCTACACTCAACACACTTCCATCTATCGCTTTAGAAAATCTGTAGGGCCATACTATTCATGAGTTTCTAGCAAGGGCGCATCAAGATCTAAAGAAGGGTTCGATCCAGCTGATCAGGAGAGCCCTTGGTCATTCTGACACTTGGGTTTTATTTGCAGGGTCTCAACCATCATTTTGAGGGTGTTTATGGAGAGTTATCACGATCAATTATTTAGCTTCAGATTGGGACAACTTGGAGGCAAGAGGACGTCCTGTGATTCCGTATTTTCCAGATCTAGGGAGATCCACTTGGAATTTGGGTTTGAAACTTCTCATACGAGTTTCCCATAGCCTGATCTACATTCTTGGATATTTTTGGAGCATTTGGAGGTGTCCTTCATTAGGGCCAGGTTATCTAGGGTTTCATGCATCCAGGAGGGCGCAGCTTCTTTGAGGATTCAGTGGTTTCGAGGGATCTGCTTTAGCCTTTCGGATTGAGACTTCAGGAGGGTGTCACTGGCACCCAGATCTATCATTTGGTAGAGTTTCCTACAACTGGGACGAATTATTGAGGGTTTTAGCTATCTTCCAGAGCGTGGCATCTTCCAGACTGAGGAGCTTGGGATTCATACGGCCTGGGTCTACTTGTATTAGTCTTCATCTCTCATCCAGCCTTTGGAGGCTTCTTTTGTATTGATGGGAACATTTTTTAGCAGCTCGTATTTCTTATCTATTGGGCCATCTGATGATTATTCCAGATCTGCTCTCTATTGTATCTGATTTCTACTTCTTACAATAAAAGGTCATATCTATGCTTGTGTTTTCTATATCTTGAGTATATTGTGATCTTCATGTGTTGGATAAATCTTGTTTAAACACCACTTAATAACTGAACAACTTCAATAGTCACCTGCACATTAAACACAACAATGGTAGTTAGTGGTTTCAAGCAAAAAATTATTCTTGGGATCATTACAAGCTAAACAAAAACATGAGGAAGAACATGAAAGAATCCAAGAAATAAAGAGAAGCCAGAACAACCAATCATTATATTAAGAATCACAAGATTACCAGCCTGATATGAACTCACTAAAAGCAATTAAGCAAAGGAAATTAAATTTTTGATGAATAAAAATGTATATATGCAAGCATTGCAAGATCCAAAACTAGAGGTTCTCCCAAATGGAGGGAGAAGACTGTGATGATTACTTGTTCCAGTAAACCAGACATACCTCTACATGAGTCTTTATATCATCCGCAATATCCATGGGTTGGAGTTCTACATCAGATGAATGCAAATGTTGTTCTCTAGATAAATTGAATAAAGAGCGTATGAAGAGAAACCTCAAGACTTTGAGGCATACTAGAAAGAGACCCTTGTATGCAGATGGAAGAATGTAACTTGGTGGAGAACCTCCGGTGCACAGCAGAAGCGTGGTGAAGATTTTCTATAACAGAGATATTGTATGAAGATTATTACTCAGAAGATCAGATATGATGATGACAAAAGAAGTGCCACATGGATATGTTCCAGTTTGACCCTTTCCACGATGTTGTGAGCTAGCAGGAATCTTCAGAGAAAAACCGGTGTTCCTGACTGAAGTACCTTTGAGATCAAGCATTACATTATCCAGGATGAAGTCCAGAAAGGAGAAAGTGGTTCTCAAATATATATCTCCACAAATGAGCAGATAAGAAAACATTTTGGTAAAGATTCTATCCAAGATGAAAGAGTTTGCGTACTCAAGCTAGAGATTGTGGAGATGACTTCCTTATTGAAAAAGGAAGAGATGAATCCCAGGTTGGGAGGGAGCACTAATGTATTATTGATTGATGGACAGTCATTTTTCAGTTCGAAAAATGGTCCAGGATGAGCAGTTTCTTTCCAGTTCAGAAAGTGGATTGAGATTTCTGACGGACAAACATTGTTTCTGTGCAGGTTCATATCAGATGATCATTATGAAGACCGTATGTCTCTAGACAGTAGATGTATACTACTGTGGTGGATGTGTTCCACTGTTTGATCAAGTACCTGTGTGCTACTTGGTGTGGTGGTGTACCACTAGATTGCAGTTGTGTACTACTATGGATAGACACAATTGTGCTCTATTGAATTATATTGTTCTGATTGCCTTGAAGACTATCAACAGTGTTGAAAATGATGATCAGCTAGATGGATAATGGATAGAGATTTCCCAGATTAGAAGAATGGTTCTTGTGTCACTCTATGGAGTGAGTGACTTATCCAACATCATGTTTGATTACTCAAATAGAGTATGGTTTTGAGAGATGATGCAATTGATGGAATTAATAGTGATAATGGTGCTCATGATCTAGTCATGAGATAGTCTATACAACTATGTTGATGCTACAGGGTGAATGGTATGTTTGTGCTCAAGACCATTACTTGTAATACCTCCCTATCTAGGAGGGAGTGTTGATATTATGGTAGCTGCGGGAGGTATTTACCTCCACGTGTAAACCTGACGAGAATAGAATATTTTGAGAAGCAAGAAGAAACCCTAATGAGTTGGCTAATAACCCTAGAAGACATGTCGGCTCAAGAAGATAACTTGTATTAGGTTATTAGCCTCCAAGAGAAGAATTTGGCTAGAAGAAATAATATATACTGAATAGACAGATACCCAGAATGAGAAGTCGGTCCAAGTAGTTAGCCAAAATTACTATAAATACAGGAGGTCAGTCTTCATTCTGGCAGGCAGTCTTAGAATTACAGAGCAGCACTTGTGCACACTGCAATGCCTAGTTTTGTGCACAGGTTTGGAGGAGAGCTATCATTGTAGCTGTTGCAGCTAGCAGATCATGTTTGGATTGGACTATCTCTTGGCTAGGGTTTGGACTATATAATTAGCTCTTGTTCGGTGTGCTATCCTTGGGGAAAGGTGTGCTACCCTTTGTTTGGCTATCTAGCCTAGGGTTTGCTTTCAGAATGATTCTCTATCAAGGTTAAGGTGCTCGGAGGGTGGCTTTAGCCTATGGTTGGGTGACAATAGTAATATTGTCAATGGTAAAACGAGCACATCCATTATATTCTAACAATACAACCTCAAGAATGTCTCACGAAGTTGCAATCATCAACACTACCTATCAACAAGAGGGACATTCTCTTTCATGCCAATTTTATTACGAAAGTACACTAACTTCGACCTGGCAAGGGGCTTGGTGAGAACATATGTGATCTACTCATCTGTAGGAAGGTATTCCACTAGAAATTCCTTCCTGTACACCATATCACGAATATAGTGATACTTGATCTCAACATGTTTGGTACTATCATGAGATACTAGATTCTTTGAGAGCTTCACACAACTCTAGTTGTCACAATGTATCATGGTGGGATCCAACATTTGACCAAACAATATTGCAAGGAGATTGTAAAGACACATTGCTTCACGTATTTTTGTACATGCTGCAATGTACTCGGCTTATACAGTACTCAGGGCCACCGAAGTTTGCTTCCTGCTACACCAGGAAACCATGGCAGATCCTAGGCTGAAGCAACATTTGGAGGTGCTCTTTCTATCAATTGTTCTTCCAACCCAATATGAATCGGTATATCCCTACAATCTCATGTTGATACTAGAATCATATCTAAGGCCATATCCAACTCTGCCTCACAAGTATCTCAACACATGACTCGTAGTCACCTAATGTATCTGTCTTGGCTGACTCATGAACTGGCTAAGTGCATTCGCTGCATAGAAAATATCATGTCTGGTATTAACTAGATACATCAGTGATCCAATCAGTTGTTGATATATAGTCGGATAAATCAAGTTTGAATCAGAAGAAGACTCACTCAGCTTCTTCAGATTTGTCACCATCAGTGTGGTCATGGACTTACAATCTATCATGCCAATTCTCCTCAAGATATCAATTGTGTACTTCCCTTGACTCAGGAAGATATCATCAGTTCTCTACCATACCTCAAGTCCCAAGAAGTAATGCATCATTCTGATATCTTTTATCTCAAATTCAGAAGCCAACTCATGCTTGCACCAAGTAATGAGATGCTCTTCTTTGGTGAGGAATAAATCATTAATGTACAAGATCAGAATTAGGGATTCACCATTATCAAATTTATAGTATAGGTTGGCATCATCAACACTTTTATTGAAACCTAGACTCATCAGGTATCCATCAATCCTCACATACCAAGCACGAGGGGGATGCTTGAGTCCATATAGATCTTTCTTCAACCTACACACATGGGACTCCTTCCCATGAATCACAAAGCCATCTGGTTTCTCGATATACACTTCTTCCTCAATATCGCCATTGAGAAAGGATGTCTTCACATCCATCTGATGTAGTCTCCAACCCAAGGCTGAAGAAAGTGCAATAATCATCTGAATGGAGGTATATCGAGAAACAAGAGAAAAGGTCTCCTCATAGTCAATTCCCTTCACCTGAGAGAATCCCCTGGCCACAAATCTCGCTTTGTGTTTCTCAATTCTCCCATCAGCTGCATGTTTTATCTTATAAATCCACTTGGAAGTCACAAAAAACTTCCCTTTGGGTCTTGGAACAATGTCCCACACATCATTCTTCATGATGGATTGATACTCCTCCATCATGGCATCCCTCCATACTGTCTCACTAGATGCCTCCTCATAACTGGAAGGCTCATAATAAATGATGTGGATCATGGCTGCTATATAACTCAAGAATCATCGGGGTCTCTTACTTTCTCCGAAAGTACCACGAGGAGATACATGTCCCTCTGCCTCCTACAAAGTGTGACAAGCTCAGGAAGGTATTTTTTGACCCACTGTAATTTCTCTAGGAACATCAATAGGATGTACGGGCTCAATGGGATCAACAGGATCAACAAGATCAATAGTCTCTACTGTCTCATCTAGCTCTCTCTGTACTGTTGAGGTGTGATGTGGGGAAGACACCATCTCTTCCTCTCTTTCACTGTCAATATCTATGTGAGACCTTCTCGATTTTATGAAGGAAACTTCCTCCTCAAACGAAAAATATCGACTCACTTTGATCTATCTCTGACCTGAGATGTAGATCCGATATGCCTTTAATGATTTACTATACCCAAAAAATATGCCCTTCCTACCAAAAGGTTATAGTTTTGATCTTTTCTCCTTGGGTACGTGAATGTAGACTGGACACCCAAATATCCTAAAGTGTCCTACTTCATGATCAGCTCTGGTGAAGGCCTCTTTGGGAGTCATGTTATTCAAAATCTTGGGAGGACTTCTGTTCTGGACATATATTGCGCTCATGGATGCTTCTGCACAAAGTAACATCGGTAAAATATGATCATGGATCATTGCCTTAGTTGCTTCCACAACAGACATGTTCTTCCTTTCTACAACTCCATTTTGCTAAGGGTTGTAAGGAACAATGTACTCCCTCTTGATCCCTGCCTCAATGCATAAATCGATGAAACACTTGGAGGTATATTCTCCTCCATTATCTTATCTCAAGGTCTTGATCTTCCTTCCAGTCAAGTTCTCAATCTGAGCTTTAAATTCTTGAAATATGTCAAGGAATTCTTCTGACTCCTTGGATTCCAAGAATTAAATCCATGTCTTCCGTGAGTAATCATCAATGAAAATCGAATAGTATAAGTATCCACTCAAAGAAGCAACCGTCATAGATCCACACAAATCTGAATGTATTAGATCCAAGATTCCTTTGGATCTGTTGTCACTACTCGAAAACATCCCCTTGACATTCTTTCCAAGAGCACAACCTCTGCAAAAGTTATCATGCTCAACATGAAGTGGTGGAAGTCTGGTTACCATCTTCCCCATAGCGGGAAGAGATATGTAGTGTAAGTGAGAAATTCTTCTATGCCAAAGCTCACTTAGACTGATAGAATCCTGTACAAGAGCCTGAATTGGATGAACTCTCAATCTATACAAGTTGTCTTCTCAAACACCAATTACATTGGTTGAATCCATACTAGAGTTCTTGTGCCATGCAAGAAATTTTCCATCAGAGAAGGAAACCTTGTATCCTTTTTTCTCTAAGGATGAAATATAGACAAGGTTCCTTCTCATCCCTGGTAAAAACAATACATCACTCAAATGAAGTGGAATACTTGAGTCTAGTTGAAGGGAAGTGGTTCCAGTTTCCTTCACAACATATCTAGCATCATCACCAAGTAAAGCATGTAATTGAGAATCCTTCTCTACTAGTCGAGTGAGATGTTCTTTATATCCAGTCATATTTCTAGAAGCTCCATTATCAATCAACCGGATATTATTGCTAGTAGGAATTGCACCTGAGAGGGTTGAGATGAGGAAGAATTCTTCAACAGGATCTGATCTAGTGTGAGGTGGATCTTCATCAATGTTGGCAGTGGTTGCATGCCTCCTTCCTTTCTTTCGTATAAGACAGTCTCTAGCATAGTGTCAATATTTATCACATCTGTAACACTGAACTTTTGACATGTCTTCGTGTTCATGAGGCTGATGTGGATTTCGTTTCCTCTAAAGTATTTCCTTACCTTTTCCTCATCCTCTGCATGTCCTTGCATGAGAGGCAAGTGCATGAATTTCATCATGATGGGAACTATGTGCACCTCTCACTCCAAGTCTTATCTCCTCCTAAGTGCAGTCTTCCCAAAAGTGATCAAACTTAGGCAATTTGGATCATCCACTGATACTCTGGATGAATGGCTCCCAATGACTTGGAAGGCCATTGAGTGTTAGCATTACCAGCTCTCTGTCTGAGATTCTTTCTCCAATGGTGCTTAACTGAACTCTGATCTCAACAATTTTCATGAAGAAGGTGGCAATTGTATCTGCCTTGGTCATTTTATTATTCTGAAGCTGGTGCTTCAAGGAAATGGCTATGTTGGTGTTCTTACATTCAAACAACTTCTTCAAATATTTTATTGGATAAATCGGTAAATGCAGACATAAACTGATCTCCCTAGATCCACCTAGATCTAGAACAAACCAAGACAGGACATGGTGCTTTCCGTAAGTTATAATCATCAAATTTACTATCAAAGAAGGAATGAGTGACATACCTTTGAATATCGCTTCCTTGTATATTTGTTTTCCTTTCTTCGCTCTGGTGCTCTCATGATGTTGGATTTGTAATGACACAAACCAACCAAAGTGAAAGCAATAATAGTATATTCAATGAGAACGTATACATGTGATCAAGGAGTCATGTAATAAAATGAGAATGATTTTATGGGAAAGAAACATGGCACTGTATCATATTAAGTAAAAGTGGAAGATACAACCAAACAACCTTGATGTTGCAAGGTCCCCTTTTAGTGGCGCTTTGTTCCAACACACACACTTGCTCCAAATTTGCATGAAGATGATCCACAATATCTTGATGGGAAAATGGAGACCTCAAGCATCAATTGAAATAGGATTCCTCACACAGTCTTCGGCCTATTCCTTCATTAATTCCTTGCTTAATCTTGATTATCTTTTCTTAACCTTTTCCATGAGAAACCCATCATTATATAGGAGAAGGAGAAATGGTTAAAGAGATTAGGATGATCACACCAAATACGAGAAGCCAGTAGGATCCCAACCATACGGATGCCCCCTCCTATTCTAGAAGATTCCCTTCTATAACCTTCGTGAACTTTGTCTCCTTTCTTAGTCTTAAAATGCTGCCACACCATGTCTTTAGAGTAGCCTATGGAAATTCCGCAAGCTAGGTTAATGGAAGCCTGCGGAAATCAGGAATTTCTGCACTGTGTACTATATGCAGCCTGCGACGTCCTTCTAAAAACAAGTTTTGTAGAGGGAGAAACCAGTTACTTTTCTCATGCAAAAGATCCTTTTGAGAGCTTGAACACATGCTTGTAGAAACATCACTAGGGTGACCAAAATAATGTTGAACATAATGCCCCCCAAAGTATGAGGCTGGAACTCATGACAGCCGGAATACTTTGTAAAATGCATGTGTGTGTTGGGAACAAGGAGCGCACCAATCGGGAACCTGCAAACAACTAAGCATTTGCGTAATATTATACCATTTATGAGGTGGGAATTCCCATGCTCAGACTACAAGTGATTCAAGTCAGTCATGGGCACCAAGCATACACCATGGATCCATGTCATCAAGATTCTACATAGCCACCAAGAATACACTGTGGATCTATGTACTAGAAAGCTCAAATTCAGACATAGACACTGGACATACAAAGTGGATCTATGCGTCAATATAAATCATAAATACTCCATCGCAACTTGGACAAAAAATTATGAGATCCAGAGTCTTCAATCCCGTCATCTGTATGTACGAATCTAGCCATGCGATTAAAGGTGCTGAAGTCAAACATGGTAGAAACCACTTGATTACCAGTCATTAATGAAAATCGTTAACAAGTGCGAGGGAAATCACCATTGATGTCAATGAATCCCAAGGTACCTTAGTAAAATCCATCGAATGTGAACAAATGAACTGAGGTTGAACACTTGATGGAATCTCTCGATTAGGGGTCAATGATATGAAAAGTGAAGAAACCTTCCATTGAGGCATGCATGCTCTAAGGTACTAAATGATTTCTAAGTCTTGTTCTCAGAGGATGAGTCCAAGTCGACAGCAAAAGAATCATCACATGAGGGCCTTGATGTATCCCCCATCAATGACATGAAATAAGTAGCATATTTAGGGTATATCAAAGTATGAAAATGATTTTAAATTGACACAGGGAAGGTCGACATGGTAGGAATTGATAAATGCAGATGGTCGACGCAATAGAGGGCTTGTTTGGACTTGTCTTGAACATAAGAATGACATGATAATGGTCTTGGCAACATTGACTCAAGGACAACCCAAGATATGAACTTGTAGAAGGTCAGACGAGAAACAAATGGATTTCCCAAAAAATTATTTCCAAAAATTTCCCCCACCATTTCTGGCAAGTACCTCATTATTTTTATGCAAGGTTGAGGAGGATAACATATGCTTGTTGATGTAAGCTCATCCTTCATATGAGTGCCTCAGAGTATGTTTAACGAACCCTAAGAAGGAGTGGTTCGATCCCATATGGGTCTTTCGATGTTTGTTTAACAAGTCCAAAGAGAGAAAACTCGAGGGTTTTTCATGTTTAGAGAGTCTGAAAAAACCGTAAATAGAACTCTCTCAGTTCCTTTTTCGTAAATTATTTCGATGAGACCAAAAAAGTGATAACCTAACACCCTTTGAACGTTTTCTTCAAATACTTTTATGAGTGTGAAAAGAACAAGGTCGCTCGACAATCTTTTCGTTTTTATGGAGCGTGAAAAGAGCTTAAAGGATGCTCCATGAGTTTCACTTTTCATGTTACAATGACGAGTACGAAAAGATGAAAAAAGGTGTACTTGATTGCGTTCTCATTGATTTATGAGCACGGAAATGAACAAAGATTGAGCTCGAGCTTTTTCCTGAAAAACCTAAAAAGTATTTGTACATGTGACAAATGAAAAACAAATTAAGAAAAGTATATGTACTTCATCGTTCAGGATCCTAGATCATTTATCTATGAAAGAAAACAACACTCGCAATGCCATTAGAACATTAGGTTTTAGGTAAAATGAATAAAATAATATATAAAAATTCAAAAGAAAAAGTAAAAAGTGAATAAATATAGGAAAAACCTTTTTTAACCATTCTATTGTTATTTCACCCAAAACTTGTCTAGAAAACCCTTTTTACCTCAAAATTCCTCTGTTGATTGTGGGAGGCACAAGCAACTATTCGGTGAACAGACTCTGCCAAAGAGGTAATCTTCACGTTCTTTTTCTTTTCCATGGATTAATTTTCTTTTTCACTGGTTAAAAAATAGTTTTTGAGTCGATTTTTTGGTCGGTAGGTGCACGTAGGTGTCGTCGTAGGTGGCGTATATCGGGCCCTGTGTAAACCATAGGTTTCTGTAGGCAACCTTCAGTTCACCTGCGAAAATTCCGCACTACGTAAAAACTCCACCTGCGATGGGAAAAACTCAAAATTTCATACGCATGCTTAACCAATAAAAAATTACCAAGGATGTGAAATAAAGATGTTAACTTTCTTCTTATGGCTCCACTGCAGGTTTTGACCATCAGGATGTTGGAGTGGAGGGAAAGAGAACATGAGGATGATGAATTCATTATCGGGAATGACCCGGGCATAGTTAATGCCCTCTGGCAATGCGGGCTCCTGAAGTTCTTCAAAATCCATGGCATGAGGGCCCAACTCAGGTTGCTCAAGTCCTTGGTCCACATGTGGGATGTGGATCAACAGGTGTTCCATGTGGGAGTCCACACGCTCTCTCTAGATATCAAGGATATCTATTTTTTGACGGGATTATCATGTCGTGTATCCCACGTAACATTGACAAGAGGTAGAGGTGGCGGTCTACCAATGAGTGAGTATGTTCACCTGTACTGTGATCCCGAGGCTGAGAGATGTAAGGGCAAGGTTGCAATTAGGGGTGTCCGGGATTTACGCCTATGGACTACCTTGTTCACTATCACACATATGGCGGGGAGTGCATCTCCTCACATGGCCCTCCAGAGTTAATTTCAATATGCAGTGGAGTGCACAGAGCCTCAGGTATTTAACTGGTCTGACGGGGTTCTTCACAGTATGAAGACACAACTAACAAAGTGCAAGAAAGGTGACCTGAAACAATTCGGGTACAGATCTATTTTGGTGTCCTTCTTCCTTGAGAGGATTCCACACTTGCGTCTACAGGTAGAGTGGGGCCTGTTGGCCCCACGGGATCCAAGGATGAAAATATGGTGTGACCTCATGGCTCGGCACCTGGTGGGCCCCATCATCAAATACAATGACGTGTTTTTCGATTGGTTAAGGCCTCAACTACTGATGGTAGACGATTATGCGTATGCCGGCTTGGATTTCAGAGGCGACCTAGAATTGGTTCTGCCTGAATATTCTCAGTGGGGGGATCTAGGTAAGAAGTACATTTTGGTTTTATAATGTTTTTGTAAATTTTAATATATGAAATGTTTTTTTATGTTTTTAATCCAAGGACTAATCAAAAATTATTTTGACAACATAGATGCAAGACCACACCGGCCTCTAGGTACATCTCCCATCTAGAGACGAGGGGAAGCAACCGAGGTGGCAGGATGGGATGCTGGTGACTACGAGGCGATCGAGCAGAACCTAGAGGGGTTGACAATAGATGTCCCGGATATCTCTATCGATGAGATTCCGAGATTATATCAACGTCATACTATGGGCGTATCTGGTTCTATCAGTCGACTACTCCGTAGGGTAGCACGAGTAGTTGTGTGTTATTATGAGCGACATCCTTGATGCTATTTTGTATATGAAGCCATGTGCTTCACATTTTTGATATTTTGGTCTTCGGACAAAACACCTTTTGTAAAAACTTTTATCGTTATATATACATGAGGCTTCTACCAGCTTACCTTGCTTTATACACAAAATGTGATTGGATTTAAATGACGTTCCAAGAGGCAAATTCGTAAATATACCCTTAACAAAGTAGGACTTCGGGTAGCATAGAAATTACTTAATTGTAGTACTACTAGATGTGAATCAAGTCGTACAACAAGGTGATGGATTCCAATTGAAATAGTGCCGGTCAACAATTCAATGACTGCTTTGTATTATGTGATATTGTTAGTTTCACGACCGAGGCAAACACCGTGTAGACTAATTAATTTGTTCGTAGGTGCATATATTTCCCAAGAAGCAGATGCTAAGTTCTGAGTACTATGATTAATGCCATAGGCGAAGCCAATGTAGGGTAGTGAAGACACCGATATCTGGAAACCAAGCACAATGCAAGGTAACCAGTTGGGGGTCGAAACCAGACAACGAAAAAACACACAAAAGTAGCACACAACAATATGATACAATAAAAATACAAGTACTCATGCAAAATGGACTTAAGCATAGTAATTCTTCAAGTAAAGCCCATTTCTGGGTTCACTCAAAGGAATGCCATCATAATCTACTAACTCATAAGCTCCCTTCTCCACCACTCGTTTGACAATATAAGGACCTCGCCACATGGCCTCGAATTTTCCGGCCCCTAGTAAATCACGATCTTGTTCGTAGAGGAGAACTAGATCACCTTCAGAGAAAATATGTGGCTTGACATGCTTTTCGTATTGGGCCTTAACACGTTTTTTTCTAAGTTTCAATAACCAGGGCGACATCACAATGGGTTTCATCTAATTGCATTAGGTACAATAGACATTCCTCTTTAGCAGAGGTGTTTGGGAGAACTTCAATGGCTAGTTTTAGAGATGGTATCTCACATTCAATCAAAAAGACATATTCTATACCATAAACTAATTAGAAAGGTGTGAACCTGGTGGTAGACTTGACGGATGTCTAGTAGGCCCATAATGTTGAAAACAACATCGTGTGCCAACTTGTCTTATGAATTCCTATCATTCGTCGAAGCATAGTAATAAGGACTTTGTTTATCGCTTCAACCTAGCCATTGTCCTATGGGTAATAATGGGTTGAGTTTTCATGGTGAAGACCCAACTTTTCAGTAAGTTCGGACATCATAAAATTTTGAAAATGGCTACCGTGATTAGTAACGATAGCTTGGGGAACACCAAACCAAGAAATGATATGATTAAATATGAAAAATGCTACAGTTATCGAATTTAGGCATCACCTCAGCCCATTTAGTGAAATAGTCCACAGCTACAATGATGTATCCATTCCCCCCCGACCGAGTGAGGGTTACATGTCATGAAGTCGATGGCCCATTTCGCGAAGGGACCAATGGAAACTACAGGTTGTAAAGGAGCAGGATGAGATATTATTTTTTTATTATAAGTTTGGCAAGCATGACATTTCTGGACGAGAGTAATACAGTATTTAAACAAATAAGGCCAGAAGTACCATGCTCGTAAGATCTTTTGGGCAGTGGCATACCCATACATATGACCACCACATACCTTGGAGTGGCAGTCATGCAAAGATTTCTTAGCTTCGTCATAAGTGAGTCATCGTCAAAAAATAGAGTCAATACCTCGACGATAAAGGGTGTCACTAAGAATGATGTATTGAAGGGCTTGATATCGTATACGACGATGGTCCATGCTAGATAGATCGGGCCAAAATTTTTGAGTCTGGAGATAGATAATGATATCTTCGTACCATATGCCATCATAAATTATCAGAAAAGGGGATTCACCAGGTAAGAAATCCTCTGCCACATTTTCTGTCTCAGTGGAGGGAAGGTCACATATCAATTCGATGAAAGCCAATGATTTCTTGGACTTAGCATGTTCAAACTCTAAGTCAAAATCCTGGAGAATCACTATCCATTTGGAGTATTTTCCCCCAAGCAATTGGCATGTAGGGATATGATGCATAGGGTTGCAATCGAGAATAACAGTGGTTCTGCGTAATAGGATATAATGACGAAAATGTTGGACAAATTGAACAACTTCAAAGGCCAGTTTCTCCACATGTAGGTATTTGGCTTCGGTGGTCATGAGACTCTGACTCAAATAGTAAATTACATGTTCATCATGCGAATCATCTTCTTGGACTAAAACCATGGCAATGGTAGAGTCCGAAGTAGCGAGGTAGAGGAAATAGTCTTGATTATAATCGGACGGGAAAAGCAATGGGGTATGGGTTAAAGAAAGTTTCAAAGCTTCGAAGGATTTTTTGGCAGTATCGTCCCATACAAAATTGTGACCTTTCTTTAACAGTCGAGTAAATCCTAGCGTTAACTCAGCGTAATTGGGAATGAATCAACACAAAAGTTTTCCTTTCCTTGCAAACTTTGAAGCTGGCGTAGTGTGGAAGGAGGAGGTAGATTAAGGATAGCCTCAACCTTCAAGGGGTCCACCCTAATTCCATGAATGGACACAATAAATCCCAAAAGTCGGTCAGACTCTACACAAAAAACACATTTGTGTGGGTTCAAATGTATAAGATAGAAACGACATCGAAGGATGATGGCTCGGAGGTGTGCCGGGTGATCTTGGTGACGCATGGAATGCGTTGGTAGATCATCGAGATATGGTTGTATGATGTGCTTGATATCATGTAAAGCATAAGACACGGTGCATTGAAAAGTTGTGCCAATGTTCTTGAGACCAAAGGGTAATTTCCAGTAGGCAAAGGTCCCCCAAGGGAAAATAAAGGCGGTCTTGTGTTGGTCTGCAGGTAAAATATTAATTTTATTATAACTGGAGAAACCATCCATCAAAGAGAATATTTTGCTATCGGCACAGTCGTCAACGATCTGATCAATGAAAGGGGTTGGGTAATCGAACTTAGGAAAATCTTTATGTATGTCCCTATAATCTACATAGACACGGATGGTACCTTGCTTCTTATTCACCGCAACTAGATTGGATACCCAATCAGTCAAAGCCACGAGATAGATAAAGTCAGCTTTAAGAAGTTTTTCAACTTCAATCTTAATAGCAGTGACTTTGCGTGGGTGCATGGGGCAAAGTCTCTTCTGAACGGGTTTAGCGTCTGGGTATGTCTTTATTTCATGTACAAGGATATCGGGATCAATTCCCAGCATCTCTTCATAGCTCCAAGCGAAAACGTCACATAATTCTTGAAAAATGGATTTATAAGTGATGACCTCATCAACGGAACATGAGGTGCCAATATGAACATTTTCAATGACTTCAGGTTTGATTGATATGTCAAGAGGGACTGTGGGTGAAATGTTACTCAGGTTCCCTTGATATAGCACATTGTGTGTGGACTCGGGAACAGAGGAAATGAAAACAACGGTTGACAGGGTTGAAATCTGTTGGTAACTCTCTATGGTGTCCTGCTCTAGGAAGAGAATGGAGCGATGATGTCCATCGTCCCATGGGGTGTCTTCCATAGACATGAGCGACATGATCATCTCATCGATAGGAAATATCATGTGAAATGGATCGGGAGATAAATAAAAAAGAGAGGGAGTGGAATGGGTTATCGATTGAATGGCATGATAAGCGGATTCAACCAGACTTAAGGGAATTTGTTCGCCATATCGAAGATAATCACTAGGGTTAGGTACTATCCACGGGTCATGAGACATGGGGGTTTTGCGAACAGAGGTGGAAATCATGTTGATTGAGGCGACAAAAGGAGGTGGAATATCGGGTGGCAAGATTGGAAATGTACCCATTAAAGTGGAATCTTTGAGGAGACCCACGCTGACATTCTCATACCCAGGAGGTGTCTTCGAGACAAAGGATACGTTGTTAGTACAGGAATCAGAATTGAAAAAGGATAGTTGGTCAATAGTAATGACCTTTCCTTGGTGTGGAAAATGTAACACATGGAAAAGTGTAGACACAATTGCACGCATGGAATCAATCCAGCTATGGCCAAGTAAGAGGTTGTAATCAAGGGGTGCATCAAAAAATTCAACCTCGACATTGACCGATTTGCCTTCCAATGTAATAGACAGTGAGGGAAGAACACCGTAGGGTTTAAAACTAGAGCCATTGAAGGCCTTAAGTGTATTGTGTGACTTGGTGAGGGGAGGAGAGCCAATGGATTTCCAAAAGGTAACAAACATAACACATGTCGAGGAGCCCTCGTCAATAATGGTTCTACAAATATTCTTGTTCTATACGATAACTTGGATCTGAAACACTAATTGAGGAGGTAGCCTTGGAATGTGATATTCCAGGTCAAAGATTATCAAATTCGTATCGGTGGGATCAATTCCACCAATGGCCTTTAATAGTGCCTTCCATTGAGTGGGACAACTTTGAAGGACTTCGAGAGTTGACATCGCGGAGGGTTCTTGCACCAGGTCTTCTACAATACTATAGTTTTGAGCAGCACGTGCATGATGATTAAAGGCAGAATTTCGAACAAAGCCCTTTGTAGGAGGATGGAGAACTGTATTGAGACCCGGTCATTTGAAATGAAAAGGACCGTTGGGAGGTGAAGTTGAGGGAGGTGGTTGAACCAATGAAGGAGGTGGATCGTCAACTTTCTCCTTTGAAGAAGAATAATCTTTAGCCTGAGTTGCGATTGCAACACCGTTCTTTTTATAATCACCAGTACACATAAGGACATACGAAGTGGTGGAAGGAGAGGGTTGGTCATGAATGACCAATCGGGTCTATTGTTGAGAAGGGAAAGGTTGTGACAAAACAACAGGTGTGGGAGGTTTTTCGGTCCCTTGGAGGAACTTTGTGACCTTGATGCGTCTTGGACAATCTTTCATGCTGTGATCATCACCACATATAAGGTAAGGATATCAGGGTTTATTCTTATCCTTATCATCAGCAGATTGTGTTTTGGTTTTTTTGGATTGTGGATTATTATGTTTATCCTCCTTATTCCCCCCCTTTCCTTTTTTAGATTTATTTTTACCAGCAAGGGTGGATTGAACTGAATTAACCTCAGAAGTTTTGTCAGTGGAAAGGGTAGGAGTCAGAGCATTTTGAACATTAGAAGCAGTATATTTGGGATTGGTGTGAAAGGCATGCGTGGATTGAGGTTGAGCTTGGAAGGTACCAATCACACCATCAGCCACATGAGAAGCAACAGAGGTTGTTGAGAAAGTGGTGGTAGAAGCACGAGGGGTGTCAGGGATTAAGTCGTAAAGCATGCCCGTTTGCAAATAAATGAGATCTAGTTACTGAGCATGACTAATCACATGTTCTTCAGTGACAACACCACCCATGGAAATATCACGAGCAATTTTACTAATGAATGATTTGGTGATCCATTCGACCAATAATTGGTCAGGAAGGTCGATTTTGATCAAACATCATCTTCTTCTCCACTCATGGATGTGATCGGAAATATGAGTGGCCAAATATTGCTTAAAGGAGCTCAAAATATCGGTTCTTGTCTCATAACAAATTGGTAATTGGTAATGTGTGAGGAAAGCCATGGCAAGGGTATTAAATTTGTTAAAGAAGCCTTGTGGTAATTCTATATACCACTTTGCAGTCGAACCCGTAACAGTTTGTTGGAAGAGTCGTAAGCGAATGGATTCGTTCATCAATGATTTGGAAAAACACCAAAGGTGAAAAGTCATAACATGATTGTTTGGTTCTTCTCCTAGTTTACCGTCAAATTTGGGAATGTTGGATGGTAACTTGGCTGGTATAATGAGCCAATGGGGAGAATTAGAGATAGGATCATTCATGATTCTAGACAAGTCGAGTAAATCCAAAGTGGCTAGTAAAGGAAATTGTCTATTCATGAGAGGATACTGGTGACTTTGGGGAGGAAGTCCCGTCGGTATACTAGTAGGACCATATGCAGTGTGCATGTAATTCAAAGGTCCTGGTAGATTCAAACGTGGATGTGGAGGCATGTAGCCCATCGGGTTGGGTTGGTTGGAAAGGTTCCCTTGAAAAGAGACACTAGAGTGAATGTGCAGACCCCAAGTGGGATTCAAAGAACCTGGATATGGATGGCTTGAGTGAGAGAGTACAAAAGAGTTGGCTTGAGGTTTTTTCCCCCTAGATGATTGTGGATTTCCTTGGGCAGGAAGGCTCCAAAGTTGGGCTAGTGATCCTGGTGTGTTTTGTCCATATAGTGGGTTATAGAGTCCACCCTGAGGTTGTCCCCCAACATTTAGTGGTGCCCCAGACTGAGGTTGACCCCCAAATTGAGGTTTCCCCCTAGTGTGAGATTTCCCTTCAACAGGAATCTGGTAACTAGAAGTGAATGGAAGATGGGTTTTGCCAATTGGATTGGAGCCACTAGGGCCATATCCCCCTAGAAAAGGTGGATAAGACCCTCCGGAGAGGACCTGGGATGATGTAGGAACAAAATAGGCAACAACATTGTACCCAGGTGGAAAAAAAAGTCCAACAACTCCGGATGGAACCTGGGTAGGGATGGCGGTGGAAGGATTCAAATCTTGATAACCAGGAGGAAGTGACGGGATAGGTCTAGACGAAAGTGGTGTACCAATGGGGGCTTGGTTAACCACCACATTCCCGATAGGAATAGTCGTAGAGTGTGGGACAATAGTAGCATGGGCCATCTAGAGAGAAAAAGTCGAGCTAGGACCAACTGACTGTGTGTCTGAAAAGGCCGTGGCACTATTGGATCTACCACAAAAGTGGTCTAAAGGTACCATGTAGATAACATACGTCTCAGAAAGTTGTAATATGGTAGGTGAACTGGGACCCACCCCCAAGTTGCCATAAAGATCTTGTACCGTGCAATACGGGTTTCCAAATATGTCAGTAGTCAATAAGGGATTTTCGAGTCCAGGTATGTTATGGGGTCCTGTTGGAATTCCAGAAGTTTCAACAACAATATCTCCAGATGAATTTAGTCGAAGAATACGTCTCTTGTATCCACGACGAAGTCTGAAAGCCTCTAGAGAATAAAAAATAATTCAGAAATTTTCTAAAGAGTCGGTCCTTTCCACTTGTGAGGTTACGGTGTCTTGGATATCGCTCTGTTAAGGAGATCCCTCTAGTGTGTGAGGAGGAAAAGGGAGATAAACTTTCGGATCTTCCGGGGGTAGCCCTTGCATCCTGTGTGAACGGCGTGGGGGTCAATGTTGGCTAAACCAAAGATTTTACAGAAAAAATCTATGGCCAACGACGGAAACAAAAAAAACTCGCTAATAAAATCTAGAAATCAAACCAAGCAAACAAACCTTCTTATTTAGAAGTCACTATTTGGTGATTAAATCCAACGTCGTGAAGTCAAGACAAGAAGGGGCTAGGATAGAGCGGGTGGAAAAGTTACGTTGACAACCTGCTTAACAGACTTACACCCTAGTGCAAGCTTCCACACATAATCGTGGGTATACCCTCCAAGGAGCCTGAGTGAGTTTGGCCAACGTCGACTCCAGGTACCATGAAGACTTTCCCCTCCACAGTCACCTCGTGTAAGACTCTAAAGAGATAGGCCGCTAAGGTTACCAAGAACAATAGTGATGCTCGAAGAAACAGTCGACAGTCTGATCCACCCACAAAGGCAAGGTATCTAGCCTGAAATCGACTCAAAAGGCTTCCACTCATAATTGTGGGTATACCTTCAAGCAACCCCCATAATACATGCAATCTCTACACCAAGACAAATAAAGCAGGGTGAGTAACTTTTTCGGTCTTAATGCGACCTCAGGTTTGACCCTTATGTGAGAAGGGCTTCCCAGGACAAAATGTTGCAAATGGATTTCAACACTCCCTATCACAAGATGCTACAGTGTGTTTTATTCTTTGGAGAGTGTGCCTCACAATCTATTCCAAAGCGCTAGCCTAGCTAATGTTGGTGAGAAGAGTTTCTAGAAAATAAAAGTTACTAATAAATTTTAAAATTACGTAGTGTTTTAATGGTTGTTGTCTACGCAAGAGGGAGATGGAAATGAAACCAATGTTGTATGAGACCTTGACCCAATAATATGCAAATAGAGATTTATGATGCAATCTTTCATTCAATGAAATCTATCTACAATAGCGAGAAGGTATTTTTCCGAAAATACAAAAGCTATGAAATGTAAATTATTTTTCTTGAATGAACATGATTTCAAACAGACATAAGCAATGGAATTTCTCAATTTATTCTCTAAAAAAAAAAAAAATTGAATGCAAAAAATTTCCTTATGAATGATTACTCGACAAGAAGAAATGGCTTTAATTCTTCCTTTCCAAAACCAAAACAAGAATATAATGAAGAAAGGACAAGTAATCAAAGAAAATAGATACACTCAACAAATACCCAAATCGAACTTTCAATGAAGATAAAAATAAAAATGACAAGAGGATGTTTCACTAAATGCAAATGAAAATGATTTTCCAATCAACAAGCGATCCAGAAAATGTAATCAATCTTAAACCTTAAATCAAATCTAAAAGACTTTTAATCAATCAAGCACTTAGATTCAAAATAAGAGATTATATCCTTGTTGATAAAAATCAAGAAGCAAAAACTTGTAAAATGACAAAGAAGGGATGTCATTCTTTGAAAATCAGTCAACAACAAGTCTTAAACTCAAAAATCAGTCAGATACTAGCATCAAAAGTTCCTCCCAGGTGATTAAAGCAAAAACTAGGTATCAAAAGACAAAAAGACCCAATCCAAAAAAAATTATAGACAATGTTGTAGCCCAACAATAGGGTACAGTGCGTAAATTAAAGGTTTCCGTAGGGTAGTTATGGGGCAGGGTGCGGAAATCCCGCACTGGTCTAAAAATTCAGGTGCGGTGATCAAAGTTTTTTGCAAGCTGTATATGGGTACAGTGCGGAAATGCCTGTAAACAAAAGAAAATTGGACAAAGGACAAAGAGTCTAAATGAACTTTCAGATCCAGAGAGTCTGGATGGATCCCCCACAGACTTAGAGACTAAATTAAAGTGAAAAGAGGTAGGCTAAAAACAAATGGACAACAAAAAACCACAAACAAGTCATATCCCCAGTACGGTTGCCAATTTTGTTATTGGATAAATCGGTAAATGTGGACATAAACTGATCTCCCTAGATCCACCTAGATCTATAAAAAAACAAGATAGGACATGGCACTTTCCCTAAGTTATAATCATCGAATTTACTATCAAAGAAGGAATGAGTGACATACCTTTGAATATTGCTTCCTTGTATCTTTGTTTTCCTTGCTTCACTCCGGTGCTCTCGTGATATTGGATCTGCAATGACACAAACCAACCAAAGTGAAATCAACAATAGTATATTCAATGAGAACTTATATATGTGATCAAGGAGTCATGTAATAAAATGAGAATGATTTTATGAGAAAGAAACATGCCACTGTATCATATTAAGTAAAAGTGGAAGATACAACCAAACAACCTTCATGTTGCAAGGTCCCCTTTTAGTGGCCCTTTGTTCCAACACACACACTTGCTCCGAATTTGCATGAAGATGATCCAAAATAGCTTGATGGGAAAATGGAGACCTCAAGCATCAATTGAAACATGATTCCTCACACAGTCTTTGGCCTATTCCTTCATTAATTCTTTTCTTAATATTTCTTATCTTTGCTTAACCTTTTCCATGAGAAACCCATCATTATATAGGAGAAGGAGAAATGGTTACGTTAGCACCCTCTAAATCTCTTCGGTTGTCAAAACAAACGACAAGGGTAACTGTTTCAAACTACTTTAGAGTTGAGAACTAGCCTGCTCAACTCAGAGAGGGCTCTCTCGTGTCACTTGATATATCTTTGGTAATCACTTGCTATATTTGGTTTGTTTTGGGGGGTTTTATAAAATTTGTTGGCGAAGAAGAGGAGGGACACTCAGGGCTATGGAGTCAAAATTATGAAATTGAATGAAAACATTGACTGGCCAATAGAACTCTCCAGAGGATAAAGGCTAAATGGGGCAATGAATCTAAGTTGTAAATTGAAATTTGCAGAGTGTAAGAGGAAAGGGGGAAAACAAGTAACTGCATCAAAGCATTAATAAAATGAATTCTTAATTAATTAGGAATAAATACACACAATTTAAATTGTTTCAGCCAAGAGCATCAAGAGATGAATTTTGGGCTTTAAACTATCTAATTCAAACAAAAGAAAGTGTAAATGGAATTAAAGAACACGGGAAATACATACAATGAGGGAAGACAAAGCTCATATCACCACTATTAGAATCTTTTCATAGAGACTTCAAAAGCTTCTGTATATGTATTCAATTCAGTCCCAGAAAATTACAATGGAGTTCAGAATAACTAGAACTGTGCCCTTGCACTTTTGCCCACACTAATACATTCAGAACCTCTATCATTTATACAATTTCAAGTTCCTTTAGTTAGAAACTGATTACAATAGCTAAACTGAAACGTTTAAGCTTCTACAATGATTACAAATGACAGTTTTCAGAAAAACGTTTCATGATCCCTACAGATTCCTCTGACGCTCCAACTCCTTCCTCTGCCACGTTCTCTTTGAAATGTCACTTATACTCTTTCAAATTTAATTCCATTTATCCATATTATCATTAAATATTTGGGAATAATATATTTGAAATAAAAATAATTCCCAAATATTTTTCTATCCTGTAGAATTAAATTTCCATAATTTAATTCATGCTCATGGTTTTTAAAACCATTTATTTGCTTGCTTCCCATGGTTTTAAAAACCATGTCTTGTTTTCCCCATTTACCCTTTCACTGTAAAATTTTTTTACTGTTACCATTTAACTATGAAAAACATTTACTGTGTCATGTTTTTTCCAATTTATCGTTTCATTGTGAAAACCATTTACTGGTTTCTTTCCCGTGGTTTTGAAAACTATGTGTTGTTTACCATCTTTAATCTTCTTCTTTTACTTATGTAAAACCTTTGGATAAACAATTACCCAAGTCTTCCTTTCACGTGCATCTTCCCATTTAATCCTTTTCCATGAAAATAAACATTAATCTTTTTAATTTGAAAAATGTGAATTTTACCTTTGTAAAACAATTTCACCGTGAGGAAGAATTTCTTTATTGAAAATTCCATAATCTTTATTGAAATGCACTCCTGGAAAAATGTCGCACATAAAACATATGATAAATGGTTGCATTTATTATATCGAGCTTGGGCTGGAGTGGTTTAATCCAACTACTTTTCTCCCCGATATTCATCACGTAAAAACATATGTCCAATCACCAAAACCATGGTAATTTCCCTGGCCCGCCTTCACATCATTGACTTCCACGTTAATTCTATGCTCGATATGTATGTGTGCCCTCCATCCATCCTTTGAATTTTCCACATTATAAATTGAGATTCATGCCCGTGATTTGACGTGATGCCATAAATTAAATATTGGATCAAATATTAATATTAATATTTTAATATAAAAATATTTATATTAATAATAATAAACCCCTTTTTGATTTTATAAGGACGTTGGGCATACGAGGCTTAACACATGGCTTTGTGGATAGGGTAAGGGTGCTTAATAAAAGGAATATTTTTTATTTTCAATGGGAATACGAAAATAAGGGTAAAAATTAATGAAGTGATGGAACTAAGGGATTTAGATAAGCATTAAGGCTAAGTATAGGTTTGGGATATTCGCCAAATGTTTTACTCATGGAGGACATGACTATTTTGGATGATCAGTTGAGTGAAGGATATAGGTGATGGGAGCTTGACAGAGCTGGTGAAAAAGTTTGAAAATCTGAGTGGAAAAATAACACAAGGACAAGATGCTTTGGGAAAAATTAATGCAAATTAGCAGGTGATAACAGGTTAAAGAGATTAGGATGATCCCACCAAATTAGAGAAGCCAGTAGGATCCCAACCATATAGATGCCACCTCTTATTCTAGAAGATTCCCTTCTAGAACCTTCGTGAAATTCGTCTCCTTTCTTAGTCTTAAAATGTCTCCGCACCTTGTCTATAGAGCAACCTGTAGAAATTTTGTAAGCTAGGTTAAGGGAAGCCTGCAGAAATCAGGAATTTCTGCACTGTGTACTATATGCAGCCTACGACATCCTTCTAAAAACAAGTTTTGTAGAGGGAGAAACCAGTTACTTTTCTCATGCAAAAGATCCTTTTGAGAGCCTGAACACATGCTTGTAGAAACATCACTAGGGTGACCAAAATAATGTGTAACAAAAGCATCAAACATCTCTTTGGTTGTCTTCATTGAGGATATTTGTGGAATAATATGATCTTTCATAGAGTAAATAATTATCTTTCTAGCCTTGGTATCATTTTTCTTCCACTGAGTTTTCTTTGACGCATCTGTTGGTTTTAGTACAAATTCTTCCACAAACTTCATTAGGTCACTCTCTTCTAGAGTGATGAGTAATCCTTATTTCCAGAAGTTGAATTTAGAGGCTCCATCAAGCCTATATCCAAGAACGTTGCCTACCATGATTGCAGAAACCCTAGAAACCATAGGGCCAAAATTTTCCAAAAAATCCAAACTCTTCCAATTTGCAATATGAGAGTTGTAGGTGATGCACTGGACTAGGGTGCACCTATCTATGAAGAAATTAGTCCCCAAAACCAAGGGAAAGTGCTAAAAATAGCTTGATATGGGGGGGCATTGTAGTTACAAGTGTAGTTGCAGTTGCAACAAGAAGATGATGACTAGCATGAAATGGTGCTAGAGAAGCTTGTGCAATGGCTTCTTCAGGAACACTTCTCTGATACCATGTTGAATTTTTATGCTTATCAACTTGTTAACATTCCATTCAATTTTACAATAGCATAAGCATCATTAAGCATAAACCCTAACCATAAATTGCATCATACAAATATCCAAGATCATAAGAAGATAACCATGCACAAGATACATAAGAGATATCTTGGGAAACCCTTCTTCACAAGGGAGAAAAAATGAGTTGCAACCTTTCACTAGATAATAAATTGTCCAAGATAAAATCTCATCACCAAGAAGAAGTGTGCTAGAATCTCAAGAGGCTAGTACTACACAAGAGAGAAGAATAGTCCTAGTGTGTGCTACTCAAGTGAGAGAAAGTGATCCAAGTGTTATGACAAAATGAGAGATAGTTCTCTCTATTTATACAATTCCAATGTGAACTTATCCTTTCCAAAAGGTGTCTCTTCGTCTAGGTCAACTAGATAATTAGGTCTTCTACACAAGACGTTGGGCTTCTTCTTGTCTTTGGGCATCATAATGAAAGGTTGCATCAATACCTCACAAATTGTTGCACCCAATGTGGACGTCCTCATCTCTTCTAGGGGCTACGACCCACTAGAACAAGTCATCATCATCATCAAGGGTTGCTCCCTCATGACGTGTCCACTTGGTCAACTCCCAAGTGACATGTTCACATGGTCTTCTCCCATGAGACGTTGGGTGCCACCCCAGGAAAACTTTCCACTCCTCTGACAAGTGTCATGCTCAACTCAGTCTCAGAGGGGCATTCTCCAATTCAACCCAACCCGATATGGGGAGAATATCAAGGGAGTCCCCACAGATCAACCTATCCCATCTATCAGGGGAGAAGACCCATCTCAGGTCAACCCAGCCCAACACAACTGAGGAGAAGACTCGTCTCAAGTCAACCCATCTCATTCCATCAAGGAGAATATAGGGAGAAGGCACAGGTCGACCCAACCCACTGCTCTGGGGAGATGACTTGAAGAATGTCTCATGAAGCTACAATCATCAACTGGTTGACATGGCATCCTATCGTACCATGGTGGTCAACACGATAGGTCAACTTGTGGGAGGCATAAATTTTTCATACAACCTCTCATTGACATGATTTTTGCATCATTGGAGAGGTCTCGATGTGTAGAATAGTGTCAGGGGGTCCACACTATGCTGGGAAATTTTTAATCCCAAAAATTTCTATTTTATTCCTCAAAATGGCCCCATAAGGTTTTAACCCCCAATTTTCCAAACTGGGACCTACCACTAAAATGGCCCTCCAAGTTGATTCCTCCAATTTTTCCACTCTTTAAGGATTGAGATAGATGAAAAATAATATAATGATCCAATCTGGATCATACCTCCCCATTTAGAGAGGATTTTGGTCCCCAAAATCTTTACTAAATGAGGCGAGGAAATTTTTCCTCTACCTTCTCCATGGAGTACCACTTTGCTTTTCCTAGAAGTTTCTCTTTAACCCAATCTGCCAAAGTTCTTGTTATCCCTATCTAGTAGTTTTGAACCACTTCTGGAAAAATATTCCTATGTTGACTTTTCCTAAGCATATGGTGCAAAGTCCTCTATGGAATGTAGGACTTGCTCCTACTCTTGATCCAACATGGAAGGCTCATAGAGTTTGAGATTCTCCACATTCACTACTAAGTAAATGTGCATGTATGGGGGTGGACTGAGTTTGTAGGAATTATCTCCTACCTTTTCCAATACCTCAAAACGAACATACCACGGAGCCTTGATCTTCGTACTAGAACCATGTAGCCTTTCCTTATTCAACTATAACCATACTCTGTCTCCCACTCTAAATGTTATCTCTATTTTGTGTTGGTCATGTCTAGCCTTGTACTTTTCATGTGACTTCTTCAATGTCTCTTTTACTTGCAAATGGATCTGCATGATATTGTCAATAAATTTTTCTACCTTTAATGCTTCTCTCATGAGGTCCTCCCTCACTCCTCCTTACTGTTCATATACAACATCTAAGGGTGAAGGTGGAAAATACCCAAAGCACGTTTCAAAAGGTGACTTACCAATAGAAGTGTGGACTACTCTATTATAAGAGTGTTGTATATAGATCAAATTTTCAGTTTAGGTCTTTAGATGCTCTTGATTGTAACCTCTCAAAAGTTGCATTGAAGTCTTGTTGACTACTTCCATCTTCCCATCTGTTTGTCGATGGAATATTGTATACCTCTTCAACTTAGTGTCCATCTTCTCCCACAATTTAGTCCAAAATGCACTAAGAAATCTGGTATCCCTGTCCTAGATGTTGCTCCTTGGTATCCCAAAGTGCACCCAGAACTGCTCAAAGAACTTGATTGTTGCTTCTTGTCCATTGATGGTATTTTTACAAGGCATGAAAATGCACATTTTTTGAACCTTTAAACTACCACAAATAAATAGTTGTGTCCCTTCCATGTGGTTGGTAAACCTCCCACAAAATTTATGGAAATATTTTCCCAAGGTCGAGTGGGTACAAGTAATGGATGGTATAGACCTTGATTCCTATTGTTGGGCTTGTTGGTACAACAAATTATACATCCTCTAATATACCATGCTACATATTCTTTCATTTTAGGCCAATACACACACCTATGTAAGTTGGAAATTGTCTTCCCAACACCAAAATATCCTGCAACCTTGGAGGTGTGACCCTCTCTGGTAAGTTGCAATCGTTCACCTTCAGGAACACACAGATTTTTGAGCTTATAGAGTAAACCATTCTATAAATAATATTCAACCTTGTTGTCACCTTATTCTATATGAATTTGTCCCTGCAACTATTGAAACACATTTTGAAGTCCTCATCTTCTATGTATGCCTCTTTGTATGTATTATGGATAAAACACTCCATGTGCATCAGAGTTCCCAAAGTTGTAATCTTGGATGTGGGTGGTCATGAAAGCATGTCTTCCAACTTATTTGTGTTTGCCTTCTTATATTTTATGACTAAATGAAATTTTTGTAAAAACCCCATCCACTTGTAATTCCTGGTTTGTTGTAGCTTAGTGTGGGTCTACAAATACTATAGTGATTGGTGATCAATGTGGATGATGGTATCCTTTCCCATTAGATAGTGCTTCCACTTTTTGACAGCTTGTACCAAGGCATAGAGATCCTTGTCGTAGGTGGGTTAGTTGAGAAATACCGATGCAGCCCCCCTACTCCCCTGTAGGGCTGCGTGACCTCCCGGTCTTGGATATCCAATTATTGAGTCTGATGACTCTCTAAAACCTTAATGGTTTCCTTCTGTATCAAGACACAGGCGCTTTTGGCTTCCTTGGTACAGGTATGATAGAACCCATGACCTTCCCTTTCGCTCTGTTGCGAAACCTCAGAGTGCTGAGCGATAGCTCCTTTTCAGATAAGCCCTCTCTAGAATGTGACATTGGACAATGACCACACGATTTGTGGGTGCAACGACGAGAGGTTTGGGGTTAAACTACTTTTGGGCCCACAACCTTCCTCAAGCCTCCATGTGTCCTCTTGACGAAACCACTGTTTGGATTGTAGCCCACCCTCAATATTTTAAACTCTGTGCAACTTTTGTCCCCGCAATGCCAAGGGATTGTCGATCTCATGATCTTAATGATACTATCTGAATTGACGGTTCATATTTGTGCCTTTCAAATCTACAGATTAGATCTGTCCCTCCTAGATTAATGGCTATGACCTTTTCACAATTCCAGACTTTGGGTTTTTGAAATCTCAAACCCAACTCTCTTTTGTACATCAATCTCCCAGAGTTGACGATTTACGGACACCTGTCTTGCTCAATCAACAGACCTGCCCTCACTTTGGGTGTTTGACCTTTCAACTTAGATCAATGATCATGCTACCCTCTTCTCGATCGATGGTCGAGATCTTCTACAGGTCTTCGGACTTCTGAGATCTCAAATCTCAAACTTCTCTTCCCCTCAAATACACAGAATCCTGCCATGTGTCCTCTTAAATCAGACAGCCTAGGGTTTCTTCAGGTCTTTACCCAGAGTTCACAGATCTACGCCACATCTCCTCTGATCTGATGGCTATAAATCACTTTAGGACTTTACCTGGAGTTCACGGATCTATGCCACGTCTCTCCTAGATCTATCGGCCTAGATTCACTTTGGGTCTTCTGGCCTTCAGGGTTCAGTGATCTCATTTCTCAAAATGAAACCCCACCACATCCTTCTCAGAGTTCTCAATCTGTTGACAAGTGTCCCCTTGCCAATCGATGACTCATGGCTCTTCAGCTCTTCGGGCTTCGGGTGTTTCAACACTTCAACCTCCACCTTCCTCTGGATCTTTCGACCTGTCGACATGTATCCTCCTAGATCCAATGGTCCAGATTCACTCTGACCCTTCGTCTCTCTGTGCTTTGGGTGTTTCAAGTTTCAAAATTGCCTCCTCCTGAACTCACGATATCTGATGGTTCAGATACAACTGATCGATCAACGACTGAGTTTTCACTTTGACTTTCTGGCTCTCCGAGCTTCAAAAATCTCAAGTTTCAAACCTTGATAGGTTCTCTCTCCTCTGTGTGCGAGCGTTAAGACTTGTGCACCTTCTTCTGATCAGACAACTATCGATCATTTTCACTGTGATCCAACGATCACCATCACTCCTCCTCCTGAGCTTCTGATTTCTTCCCGCTTAGAAGATTTATTAGTCTTCAAAGGTTTCGAACCTTTTCTCCTCCTAGGAGTCTGACTCTAGGATCTTTTCAAAACTTACTAAAAAGTGATATCTCTTCTGAGATATATCCTTAAGGAATTCGACTCCCATGCACACCTTGCATTCTTGGGATTTTGATAACTCAGATCGAAGGATTTCTTGAAAAGAAATTCTTCTCACCCACCTGGCATTCTTCTGTTCTGGTTCTTCGATGCTTGGTCACTCCTTGATGCTGTGCACACCTTGCACCTGGCCTAAGTTCCCCTTCTTATCTCTCTGAACTCTTCTGAGTCAATCTGAGACTCAATCGATGCACTCCTTGCGTTCGAGATGCACACCTTGCATGTGAGTGTCAGAAGAGAAACAATTGAAAGTCATCCAGTTTCATCACGAACTCATACAGTCAATCTCTCGAACAATCATACATGAACGAAATGAAATAAATCACCTACACAGAATATAACATTCATTCATCCATACATCAAATGAACACAGTCCAAGGTTTAGGACAATTCTGTATGTTCTATTCATTCATGAAAACAAATTACATAGTGTTTCTTCTACTCTACTATGTTCTATGATCTCTCTGATCTCTATCTCTTACAATACTCATGCATTCTCCTTTGTTTCTGGTCTATTACAATGAAACAATGAACTATCTAAGGAATGACTTCACAAGCTCTTGTTGTCCTGTCTGTAACCTATCCTATCAACTCTTAGTGGTTACCTAATCTATCCTATTTCAATAACTAGCAGTTATTGCTAGATAAGAGTCGACACTCCATATCTGCAATCTCTTATAGTCCTTCGCGACTTTACAAACATGTTACATTTTAAAAATGGTGCTTTCAAAATAGCTCAACAATCGATTTAATTATGAAATTAATGTTGATTTGAAACTCTGCCATGCTGAGATGTCATTTTGTTTCCTCCACGCTTGCATGTTTGGCTTTGAAGGCGATGCTCTTGCATCAAATACCCCATGAAATACTTCAGAATGATAACATACTAGCCTTCCTCCTTACATCAAAACTACTCCCATGACATACCCACTTACATTTGTCTTCACTTAGAAGGGCTTCTGCAAATTTGGTAGCATGAGCACTGGTGCTTGAGTGATCTTTATTTTCAACTCATCAAAGGGATTTTGTTGATTCTTCCCCCATTGGAAAATCTTACCATTGGTTGTTATGGCATGGAGTGGTGCAGCTACTGCTGAAAATGAAGCTATGAACTTCCACAGGTAATGGTTTTCCCCAAAAAAAATCCAAACTTTAGTGAAATTTTTAAGAATTGGACATTTCATGATGGCCTCCATCTTTGCAGGATCTATCTTGAGCTCCCCTCCACCGATCACATACCCCAAATACGCCAAACACTGCTAAGAAAACTCACATTTCTTGAGATTTCCATGTAGCTGGTACTTTTTCAAAGTCTTTAACATATGCATAAGATGTGACATGTGCTCCTCCTAGGTAGCACTATAAACTAGTATATCATCCAAATAGACAATAACAAATGAAACTAGATAAGGGCATAAAACATCATTCATTAGTCTCATAAATGTACCCGGTGTATTGCATAAATCAAATGGTATAACCAACCATTCATACAAACCTTAACTTGTCTTGAAGGCAGTCTTCCAGGTATCTTCTTCTTTGACTCATACATGGTGATATCCTGATTTCAAATCCATGTTAGTGGAGTATTTGGGATGTTGCAGTTGGTCCAATAAATCATCAATCATTGGCAGAGGGTATCGATTCTTCAACATAATCTTGTTCAATGCCCTGTAATCGATACACATTATCCAAGTCCCATCCTTCTTAGGAACAATTATGATAGGTGACCCAAAAGGTGAGGTACTTGGTCGAATCACACCCTTCTCCAACAATTATTGCAGTTGCTTCTTCACTTCATTTGCTTCTATAACATGTTGTCTATATAGCCCAATATTCAACAATGGGGAGTCTAGAAATAACCATATTTCATGTTTTGCATCCCTCTTTAGTGGTAGCCCTTTAGGCTCCTTGAACACTCCTTTGTATTTTTGTACTAGAAAATACTGCAACTGATGTTTTTTCTCTTTATCACACCCCTCTATGGATGCTTTCACTCTCATGGACTCATCATCAGACTAATTTTCTCTCATGAAAATAAAAACATATTTCTTACTAGAACTAATCAACTTCTTGGCTTGGTTGGAACTTACCAGTGAGATCTTTGACTTTCCTTTGTGCACGTTGATGATGAAGGATTTTCTCATCCTTGATGAGGTGGTATTGTTTGGATCTCCACATGAAGATAGAATCCTTCATATACATGTAGGGGATTCCAAAAAATAATTCGCATACATCCAATGGTACTACATACAATTAAACTTCATCTATAAAAATTTCACTTATAGCAAATTTAATATTACACTATTTTGATACTTTTATATCTGCATCCTTGTTTACCCAACCCAAGGGATAGGGGATAGGATGATCATGAACCTTTGATCCAAGCTTCTTGACCAGATCCGTTGCTATGAGATTAGCATGTGAACCAGAGTCAAACAGAGCATCTATCTTGTCTTCTTGACCTGAATATTAATGTGGAAGAGCTTGGTCATCTCATTCTCTTCCTGGTGATGAAGGATACTTAGATTCACCTCCTTTTGCACAGATGTGCAGACAAAATTTTCATCCACATCTGAGCTACTTTCAACCTGATTGCTTGAATCTGTGGCTAAAAGATTCTTTTTCTTTTCGTCCTTCTTGTGGTTCTTCGGGTTCAGCTCAGGATGTAGTTTCAAACATTTTTTCCTCGATATGGCCATCAATGTTGCAATGATTGCAATGGTTGCTAATATATTTTCATTGATGTGTAGTGGTTGTTGTATTCTTATATTTCCCCCTTTCCACTTCTTATTCCCCTCCTTGGAAGCTTCCTAGTGCTCTTTCTGCATCGAACCAATTGGTTTCCCCTTCTTTTGGCCTATGTTTTCCAGGTACTGTGTCGTTGATGGTTCTAAATTCACCCGAAAACGGTAAGGGGTTACTCTCAGTAAGAAGTCCCAATTAGAACTCTCACCGTTTAGGATAGGGAACCCTTCCAGAATCTGACCCGCTAACCATTGTTGGTTTGGTTTTACCAGTTGTGGCTCGGTCCACTGATGAGTTTGAATGATGGATGGTTATATTTGAATGACATGCAGTCCTCTCACCTTCGTCTGTATTTTACAGAAAACCCCTTCGCACTAGAAGCAAGCACAAATCAACTTGCATCTCTTTCCTAGATCATGAGCGAAATTAGGGGTCTATGTTTGAACATGAATTAGAACTATCCAAGGATGTTGTGAAAATAGTTAAACCATGACCGAGCATAGTGGTTAATCAACAATCATCCTTGCATATTGGATGGCAAGCATATCCTATGTAATGAAGGAACCATCCAAACACTAATTATCTTCTCGTGTGAAGGGTAAAGTTC
Organism: Picea engelmannii; assembly: GCA_009831015.1. Lineage (NCBI taxonomy): Eukaryota > Viridiplantae > Streptophyta > Pinopsida > Pinales > Pinaceae > Picea > Picea engelmannii. The sequence goes on along the minus strand of ML797774.1, from coordinate 110,529 downwards.
CAAAGTATAAAGGCTGAAAGCCAAAACATATATCTTTATGTATCCAGGTGCAACAATTATTTAAATAAATATCAATAGTTGGCATTCATCCCCTATAAGGCTAAAAGGCCACTACTTTCCCCATCCACCAAATATTAAACATGCACTAAATAAATCTTGAAGGAATGGAAATGAAAGTTTGACCAGACTAGGGGATATGCATATATCTTTGTCGGGGTTATGGATGATTCAGGTGGATATCGGTGGCCACCCACCTTTTCCAACTAGCTCAAAACAACTTTCTGGCAATTTTGGCAATTTACTATTTTTAGTAGGTTTTAACTTCCGGGGCCATTTTGAGGGCCTAAATGAAGGTTTTTCGAGATAGAGGTTGTCAATGATATCTGAAGGTATGATTGAGCCCCCAAAATGAATCTCCTCGACGATACCTTTCCAACGAGCTATCACACGCCTAAAACAGAGATCGTATGCAAAAGTTACGACCCTGGGAAGTTGATGTACTAACTTACCCAAACGGGGCCCACATGACTTTTGGTGCTTCATCTCCTAGGGTTAGGTTTTTGGATGTCTAGGACTTTTGGCATTCTTGTATATTGTAAAAAGGCCTTCCAAGCCTCATTGTAATCATCTTCTTGCGAATGCGAGTAGCCGTCACATCTCTTCTCAAAGATAAGCTGCCACCATTCTAGCGAGTCTTTCACTCTGTATTTTTACAATCTCTGTACATTTCTCTGATTAATAGAAATCATGTATTACTGTATATATGTGTTTATGGTTGCATCTCTGATACATCTCTGTTATATTATTGAATATCTGCAATATCTTTGTGCATTTCTTTATTATATCTCCGCTCTCATTTCGTGCCGAAAATAATCCGGATCAATGGATGCTCGCTGGCAGTGGAGCAAGGTCTGTGGCACTGTGTTGGCTCCATCGGGGCTATGGATGCTTGTAGGTAGTGGAGCAACACCTGCAAGATATCTATATATGCACCTGGTGAAAAATCTTTTTATCTCAAACCTATATCAGCCCCACGACGAAGATACCAACCCGGATCGTCGATGCAGTTTAAGGAAATAAATCTCATCAACATTTATCCTCTGTCTACATCAGACGATCCCTACTAGCCAATATGCAAGAATTTCCAGTGACTCCACCTCGATAAAATATTTCAGGTAACTATTGCGCATTATTTCAGAAATTTCTGGTCTTAAAAGCAATTTTATGACCCTCTACATTTTCTACTTATTAGTTAGGAAGGACTGGCATAGATTCTGGCTTCACCCACTGTATCACCATTTGTTGCATGCACACAACAACCTCCCAATTTTCTTGTATTAACATCTCTCCAAGACAAGAAATTGGGACCCCTCAAATTCTCCCTACTAGGACCCTCACACTCTCTCTCCCTCTCTTGTGTAAATGACTAATCCTGAATTTTCCTCCCTCTCTACCCACCTTTCCACTTCCAATCCCTCCTCGGATCATGTCGACCTGTCGATCCTTACTTCAACAAGATCCTTCTTCATGAACTGACACATATCATATCGACACACACATCCTTTATTTCACCTCTACATTGGCATTCCATTGATTTATTTCACCTCCACATGAGTCACTTCCCTTGGAACTTGGTTGATGCGCTAGTGCACCTTCATTAAAATTCACTTACATGCATTTTTATCATTGGCAAAGTCTGCATGATCAACATTGAAACATCAATAGTTTCTGCACAATTATCTTTGCCATGCGCACACATTTCACTAGTTGTTCTCCTTCCATTTGCACCTATGCATCGCATATTGACAACGCTCTTCCCTTTCACTTCACTACATTCCATATTAGCAAGGTTTGTCTATCCCTTGCCGATGCACTGCTTGTTGATAAGTTTCCCTCTCCCATCACCGATGCACTAGTGGAAGGATGTTGACCCCTCGTCATTGCCGAGTCTATTGATGATGATCTTCTCCCTCTCATCAATGTTGATCAGGTTGGTGTGGCTCACCTTCACCTTGAGGCCTATCTCATCCTCTTTCACCTTGGACCCTTCTTACTACATCCTTCAATTAGTCTCCTAAATGGTTTCTAATGACTAAACTCTCCACGCCTATCTAGGTAGTTGGTCAATGATTGCCTATATCACTTGATCCACTTCAAATTGTAGTTTTAATCAAGGTTGTGGTGTCCCCAAAAGCTTTGTTCTCGCACATGGTACTCGCTTGTTTTCTTTGTGTTTCTTGATGTTGTGAATAAATATTCATTGTGAAAGAATTACCTAGCATCAGATGGGTTAACCATAACACCTATTGGTCTTGCACTGGTTCTGAAACACGCTTCAGAAGAAATTTACTCCTCCCTGCTCTTACACAATGCTAAGTACTTTGAAGATCAATTAGTTTTTTGGTGGATTTATAACTTTGTGCTACTAATGCATTGCCCCAGATTCAATGGGTAAATTAAGAGCCTATATATCACATATGACACAGGAACTGATAGAACATAATTTGGATGAAGCGACAATGAAAGAGAGACCCGAACTTTCATTAAAAAATGCCTTTGAACGCAATTTTTCAATGTCCGTCAAAATGAATTTTTCTTCCTGGAAATAGGCCATTCATATGATTTCCGTTGTTACAATCCCAATGCAACTTGCAGAATTGAAATTTGAGGCCCAAAAGTTACTAAACAATCGCCACGAAGTTCTTGCCCAAACCAACCTCGTTGTTCGTGGCATCAATGAAATGTTCAAATGGCATGATAAATCATTTCCCTAGAAGAATTTCTCTACGCTCTTCACAGTGCAAGAAACATAAGTCAAATCCAATGTCGTATGAGCAAGTTATTGGTCTTTAAAATCCTTCAAAAGCATTATAGGTCTACATCTTTCCAATCATGCGTCCATGCAAAACTGCTCTAGTGGAAAGGTTTATGTTATACAAGTTACACTATTAAATTAAATAATTTTTATTTAATCTAAATTTAAATTATTTAAATTTAAAATCTTATCTAATAAAATAAAAGATAAATAATTGAATAAGAATTGAAAAAACAATGTCATAACAAAAGTTCTTAAATGGGTGGAGTAATGGTGCTTGAGGGCCCATGGCCCACGTGCCCCCCTCCACGTTTCCTCCTTTGTTTTAAAATATGAGCGCTCGTTACCCTTGAACAAAGCTTCAAACACTTGTTGGTCGGCGTAGTTACCATGAACTCCAATGCTATAGTCGGTAAACTCAACATTAAGTCGAACGCTATGGTTGGCACACTCAATACCAAGTCCGGTTCACACACTCGGAGGATTAACATCAAGTCTATTGCACACATCGAAGCAACAAATGATGAACCCGGTGAGAAGTCTCAATTAGACTTTTCATTGTTTGGAATAGGGAAACCATCCAAATTCTGGTCATGCAGTTATTTACGGTTTGTTTTTATCGGTTGTGGCTTGGTTTACCATTGAAGGTGAGTGATGGATGGTTATGCAAACGAAATATGTGGATGAAGACTATGTAATTGCTGGTATCTAATCTACTTCTAATCTACCCTATCCTAACTAGGAGCGAGTTAATGTAAATGAATAATCTATGACATGAAACTAGCTCTACCAATAGCTTCACTGAGGCCGCTGAAATGAAGAAATAAAGTATAATCTAATCTACACTATCCTAGCTAGGAGCGAATTAATGTAAATGAATGATCTATGACATGAAACTAGCTCTACCAATAGCTTCACTGAGGCAGTTGAAATGAAGAAATAAAGTATAACACATGCACATCAATATATAACCAAAATAGTTTAAGTCACTATATCACATACATTCGCAGCTCATTTGTTCATGACATGTAATATAAGAAAGAGGAACCAAACTGCAAGAAAACATATATTGAGTCAGAATAGTCCATAAAAAGACATGCTCTTGCAGCCTATGTGAGCAACAAACATTTGCTTGAAATAGTTCACAACAAAACAACAACACATGCAAGTCCTTCTCTCAGTCAAAAGTTGGCCCTGGGGACTTCTCCGTATTAACAGTTTCAACAATAGTACATGAAAACATTAAGGAAAGCTCTCCAATTTTAGTTGACATTGTATTCCCAAAATAGTTCAGAAGTGTACCATGTTTGAAGAGCCAAAATTCCTTTCTTTTGGTTCAATTCGAGTATTTCTTGAGGTTCAATATGATCTTTGGCCTTCTGTCTCCCTCTGTGACCTCTCGTCTTCCAACGTTTGTCCTCATCCTCTTTGTGATGATGAGTAACAAAGACAGTTGTTACATTTCGAGTTTGTATTCTAGCGCTAATGAGTCGTCATGGATTTTGGCCATATGTGCCTTACGCATCATGAAGACTGGCCTAGGCATGAGAACATCTTCGCCATCTGAGTTTGACAGTCGATCGTCATGTAATTTCTAGACCTCCACTTCATCCATTTGCCTGAAATTTTCTTTGTTGCTCCTCTATCACTGCTACATCTTTCGTTATTTCTCCTTTGTTGTCTTTAGCTATAGATTGCATTGCAAGAATGTTGAACGCGACCCTCCTTCGCTTGGTACCTCACACCATTTAACATATAGTAGATGAGAGTAAATCCAAATAAGTCATCAATACTAATCATTAGAACGCATATAATTGAGACATTAAATAATTGAAATATCAAGTAAGCTTCATTCAATCCCTGGTTTGTTTGCTCATGACTAAAGCGTTGTTTTTCCTGGAGCTGCCAACAAGATACCAAATTATAACTAGGTTAGGAATTTCTTAAGACCTATAACTAGAAAGTTATGGTCATCAGTTTTTAAGGTTTGGAAACTCCTCCGATTGCAACTCCTCTGATTTGCATCGGAGGAGTTGATGAGAACTTCTATGATTTGCATCACATCGGAGGAATTGATGGGGAACTCCAAGCCTAGTTATGAACTTTTACAGGTGAACTTAAACTAATCTTGGGAACTCTTATGGGGAGAGTCGGTATGCGTGAAAGGATCGGCTCCTTAAGAATGATCAATGGCTCGTAGTCATTGACTTTGATTCCATTCTTTTATTATGCTTGGGTAAAGAAGATTTATCCTTTCGCTAATTCGGATTTAGACTTGGACTGTGTTTTCATTGACTGGCTTGTTTCTGCAATATCCACATAGCCATTGGCGAGGGAAAGCTTTGAGCTTGCTTTTTTTTTTTTATATGTTTGTTGAGTTTAACTATCGTTTCCCTTTCTCGGTGGTATAATAAGGGTTTCTAACTGGCGAGAAGTTATGAGCGACTCGGCCCAAGTCTTTGCAACTTCTCTGAGTGTATTGGAGCGCTTGATACAAACTATGGTGATGTAAGTCGACGAAGTTCGTCTTAACTGCACCGGTGGTTTCGGCGAACTTCGCTTTAACTCTGCCGATTACGTTTCACTTCTCTCCTATAACTCGGTCTTGCTTGTGAATACTGTATGCCAGGCTAACGCGCCGTCACGTGGAAGTGATAAACTGATTTCTCTTTGTTGGCTTTTTCCTCATGCTATAGTTCTTCTGGTCTAAAACCCTTTTAGCAGTTGTATCTCCTCGCTAAATGGTCCATAATCGTTTCATTGGGCCTGATGTTTTTATTTCAACTTAGGGTTTTTATTTTATATTGAGGAGCAAGAGCATTGTAAACAAAGACAGGATCTAGATTATCCTTAAGAAAAACGAAAGTCATCTCTGCACGTTTGATTCTCTAATGCTTTTCACTGTAAACATTTTGTTTGCTTCTAAGGCCATGGGGTTCCATCTTCATCCATAGTTTATGTATATCGAAATCAAAAAACATGTAATATATGCTCAGTTATTCGATATGCTCCATCGGTATTGCCTTGGTACTTCGATCTTGGGTAGTAAACATCTTCAAACTTTGGACAGTAAATATTCATTGTGCTTGTCTGGGGAATGTCAGACTCGCCAACTGGGAGACATGGTAGCCCTTAACAGTGAACTCTTGGACGTCTTCCAAAATCAATATTCTTGTATTTCTCTAACATGGAATTCATCTCTTTGCTTGTTAAAATATAACAGATATGGATCAGTCCATACAACATTTCAGCAGCCGACTCCATCAACTCATTATGTTCCTCATTCAAGATATCATAATTAGATGACTCCACATCCAAAATCAAGTCAAGACTATAATCATAGTGTGGAACTTGGCCACCAAGCTCACAGAGATTGAAATCGTCTTGAATGCACTCATCATTAACTTCACAAAGAAAAACAAAAAACTCATTGCCTCTTAAATTACCGAACCATGAGATCCGGATGTGTCATCTCCATCAGAACCACTTTCATCTGATTTTTCGCTATCTGTATAAGAATCCTCCACGTCCTCAGCGTAATTTATTTTGTTTAAAGCGCTGGCATTTCGTGAGTCTCCAGGGGCACGTCGCCCGGTCGATGTTGATGAGATTGACAAGCGTCCATTGACTCCCTTTGAAGTAGAGGGCAGCAACTTCTCCAAATGCAAATGAACTGGGCACTCTTCAGGATCCATCTATTTTCGATCTGATGGATCCTGAAGAGTGCCCAGTTCTGACTTCGACACCCATGTTCTGCTTCGTTCTTTGTACATGTTTCGTTCTTTGTACATGTCCTCCCAACCTACTGTGATTATTCAATGATTAAAACTGTGTAGGGTTTAGTCATTCTCTAGGAGACGTGTTGAAACTTAGGGCAAGCACAAATCCCATCCCTCCCATTTCTTTTTTATCTAAACGTTGATAAATAGGAGCCTACGGGTTCTTTGGAGGCAAATGGCATATGAATCTGTGCGATCTGTGTAGGTCGTTTCATCGTAATCATTGGGTTAATCAATATCCGTCCCGGCAGCTGCTAGTGAGACTTTTTCTTCCTTTTCCTTGTTATCTGCGGCATTAAGGTGATAGTCACAAAGATTGTATCATTTTCTTAGAGGAATGAATTTAAGGATGGAAAATTATTTTAAAATGTAAAAAGTTTGATGAATATTACTAATCTTTCATATGTCAATTATAAATGTTTGGCAACGATTGTGTTTTTGAAAAAATCATGGAAAATTAGCCAATGAACCAAATTTAGTCCCTAAAATCATCCTGAATCCACAGGTCCTAACTTGAATACTGCTTGCTTGAGAATGACTTGGCTACATTAAGAACGTTAAGAAGGTGTGTTTCCTCCTAAGAAGTTACAAATAGCTGGACAAGATGGTCTTGTACACCAATTTAGTGTCTGACTTGACCATGACCTTAAAAATAGATTTACTACATTCTGATTACAATGAAACTTTAGCTGTTTCAAAAGAATTTTAGTTATCCATTGATCTTAGACTCCAATGCAGATATGTGTTTGGAAGAACCAGACGGATCAATTTTCTTATCTACTGTAAGTTTTAAACCTGCGAAGTAAAGCAATGCATATATATTCTTAAGCAATACAGAAATTAATCAATGGCTCATACACAGAATACACAGAGATCTTTACCGGAAACCCTCAACCAGGAAAACCTTTCTTTTTCATTATATCGAATTTCACCATTCGCCATACAATATATACAACGCTTTTAGGTATTCCGTAGATACCAAAACCCTAATCCCTTAATTAGGGATTAATTTACAAATCAGCTAAAAATAGCAAAATCGTCAGACGCAGTCGTCGTATCTGACGCACCCACACACACACACATGCAAAGAATATAACACATA
>ML797774.1:72957-98530 GCA_009831015.1 Picea engelmannii | reverse complement strand
TTACCGGAAACCCTCAACCGGGAAAACCTTTCTTTTTCATTATATCGAATTTCACCATTCGCCATACAATATATACAATGATTTTAGGTATTCCGTAGATACCAAAACCCTAATCCCTTAATCCGGGATTAATTTACAAATCAACTAAAAATAGCAAAATCGTCAGACGCAGTTGTCGTATCTGACGCTATCTGACGCACCCACACACACACACATGCAAAGAATATAACACATACCCAACATCTACAATGGCGTTTGTATCCTTGGGCATCTTATCACCCAAACGAAAAAAAATATTTTTGTAAGACCAAGCATGCCTAAGTACAGAGAAAATATTTTTATAAGACCAAGCATGCCTGAGAACAGTGTTTCACTTAGCACAAACCACAATTGGTAAAGCTTTCTCAGATTCACGATCAAGGAAAGATCATCTTCGAATACCCCTTCAAATTATTATTTGTAACTCACATACATGGCCACAGGAGTCTCCTTAGACCTTAAATGATGAATTCACACTTACCGGAGACCACAGAGTGAAATCGATAGAGTTTCTATCAATTTTGTCGATGGCATCGGAGGGATTGGTCTTAAGTGCTTTGATTTACGGCAGAGCACTTAAGTTTAACTTTGTCGATGAAGTTGGCAAACTTCGTCTTAACTTCTCCGGTGGAAATCTCTCCGATGGGAATCAGAGAACTTGTTGTCAACCTCTCCGATGGGTCGGAGGACTTGTTGTCAACTTCGTCTCGACATATCGGAAGGTTTCATTTCAACTGATGTATTTGCCCAGTTCTAGAATGTGCGCATACAAATATAAAATTCATTTTTTAATTATTGTGTTTTATTTTCTATTAAAGAAAAATAATTTAAATTTGAATTAAATAAAAATTATTTAAATTTAAAAAATAATTAACTTTAACATGATTTGCCAAAAAACACAAATCTTTTTACCCAAGTTCGTAACCTCTTGCTAACGTCATCGGAGGGACTTTTAAATCTTTATAAATTTCTGGTATGAAGTTAGATTGGAGCACCTTATTTTGCGCTATCAATAACACCGAGAGGCGCTCTTGGTGAGCTGACTAACCATGCCATACCAACATCTCATCTACGTAATGACCAACGTGGCCCGTTCAGGGGAGAAACCCTAGGCGATCCATTATGGTACTTATAGGCATTTGATTTAGATTCCCTGAGGTGTGTTGGAATTGTAATGGCGAGGGTCATATGATTAATTTGTTTCGAGGATGAAAATTTAACTTTGATGGACCTTGTAAAATTGTGTTCAAAGGCGTTTTTTAATGGAAGTTCGGGTCCCAAGTTCGTCGATGCTTCACCCAAATTGAATTTTGTCATTTCATGTGCCATCTGTGATGTATAGGGACTTAGTTCATCCATTGGCGTTGTAGTGTTGTGTAAGTAGCATGAAATTATACTTCCACCAAAACAACCAAGTGACGTTCGGAGCACTTAGCACTATGTAGGAGCCGAGGTGGCCGATTTTCCTTTAGCCTCCATTTCAAAGCCAGCTCGAGACCTAAATATGTTGTAGTTAACTCATTTGATGCTGGGAGACACCTTTACGATTAAGATTTAGTCATAGCTTCAAGAAATGCAAAACCAACAAGTTAGTACCATGCATGTGAATAAATCCACTAAGGACACTACAAATTTGATTAGAACTGCAATATGAAGTGGGTCGGGCATAATAGGTGATCAATGATTGTCATTCTAACTAGGCGTAAAGAGTTTAGTCATTGAGAATGTAAGGAGATTAACTAATGAGCACAACAATAAGGGATATGAGCTGGGAGGGGGATGAGATAAGCCTTAGGACAAAAGTGGGGTACGCTGCCTGATCAGACTTGGCGAGAGGGAGAAGATCATTGTTGACATGCTTGGAAGTGATGAGGGATCAACATCCTTTTGTTGGTTCATCGAGGATAGGAGAGGGAGACTTATCAATAGGTAGTGCACCAACGAGGGGGGTGTGAACTTTGTCAATATGGGGTACATCAAAACAAAAGGGAAGGGCGTTGTCGAGATGTGATGCATCGACACGAGTGGACGTAAGTCAATTGGTGAAATTCGTGCATGGCGAAGATAATAGTGTGGAAATTACTAATGTGTCAGCGTTAATAATGCGTACTTCGCTGGCAAAAAAGACGTGCATCGGTGAGGTTTAGCGGAGGCACATTAGCCTATTTCAAAGGAAGGTGGTCGATGTACTAATGAGGGAATTAATGGTGCATCAATGCAAAGGTGGAAGAAGGATGTGTTTGTATGTACGTTATGTATCGGTGAAATAAGAGGGAACTCGCTAAAGTGTGAATTGATAGGTCGCACTGATTTGAGGAGGAACTGGAAGTGGTAAAGTGGGGACAACGAGAGGAAAAACTTGGGCGTAGCCATTTGCGCAAGGGAGAGAGTGTGAGGGTTTCGGTGGGAAGAATTGAAGGGGGGCCCAATTTCTTGTCTTGGAGAGATGCCAAGACAAGAAAATTGGGAGGTTGTTATGCGCACGCAACATGTGCCTATACACATTCGTCATCCATTGTCCTTGGCTTGAAGACCATCACCTGCTTTCATAGATGACTATGTAAACCCCCTAGATAATTGAGAATTATATCTAGGTTCTTGGAAGAGATACCCAACATGATGGCCATATTTATGAACTCAGTGGTGTACTCCTGTTCACTCTACCCATGACTCTACCTGAAGTAGTGCCATCAGAAACATTGGTCCTCTACATACATGATAGGGTAGAATTGGGACTTGATGAGGGTTTTTAAGTCCTCCCACCTAGTTACTGGAGGATCACCCTTCAATGTAAGTGTTTCCATATGGCTTTCCCACTAGGTTAAAGAATGGCCATCTAACTTCAATCTAGCAAAATAAATGTTATGCTCTTCATCTATATGGTGAAAGCTAAAATAAACTTCTAGTTGTTGCAACCAATGATTCACTTTTAATGCATCAATCGCACCTTGGTATGGATTTATGTCCACTTTCGCTTCCATCTTGAATAGGGACTTTGAATGGTTCACGACACTCGAACTCAACTACTCTTTCTTGGATTATTTCCGCGACTCCTTTCCCGAGTCTTCGTGGTCTTCTGATTTCCCTCTGATATGTTCTATACGTTAGAGCCTCCATTATATCTTAATGGTTTGATCTTGCTTGCTAGAGCCACCATGAGGAGGTTCATATTGTGATTGATGTCAACAAATTGTGCTTCCAACCTATCAAATCTCTCTTTTGTTGCTCGAGGGTTGTTATGAACAGACTCATCTGCCATGGCTAGGGTTTCTGCGACTTCTCTTTAAGTCGATTCCTAGATCCTGAAACTTCCCACAAATACCCGAAAGAAAAACCTACTTTGATACCAATATAATATTTAAATTGTTTTGGATATTCCACTCGAAAAATTTGTCACACAGATTTAATAAAATATTGAGATCTTTATTATTAAGGTTATTTTTCCTTTAGATCTCTAGAATATTTAGTTATTGATTTTTTTCTTATGCATGAAATAGATAAAATGAGGAAAATAGAGAACAGTAAAATCTAATCACACCATCCAAAAATAAACATAAGATATGACCCAGGAAACCCAATACGAGAGAAAACCCAACTAGAAGGTGAGGTTGCTCTGCTCTCTTTTCTCTTGTATATAAATGATGCAGGTACAAAGAAAGAGACACTCTTTGTGGAGTTTCTTTTGAATTGTGGCTTGTATTGTTGCTACATAATCTCTCCTCCTCTGTTATTCTCACAGAATACCAGTCTCGATTTTTTTTCTCAGCTATGGAACAATATACAATGCAAAATAATGGAACCCCTTCTCTTCATAGTGGTCTGGTATTTAACATAGCTCGATATCCATCTAGGGATAGGTTTTTGACTTCCTCAACCCTCAATTGTGGTAGGGTTTTGAACCTTCTAGAATCTTCTTGAAATTCCTCACATGGATATCCCCATATGCATGAGTAATGGGGGATGATGTGGCATCCCTCGTACCATGGTGGTCAACACAATAGGTCAACTTACGCGAGGCATAAATTTTGCATACGAACAATGATTGACAATATTTTTGCACCGTTGGAATGGTCGATGTGTAGAATAGCGTCATGGGGTACAAGTTATGATGGGAAAGTTTTAACCCCAAAAAATTTCATTTGATGCCTCAAAATGGCCTCGAAAGGTTCTAAACCTCAATTTTCCAAACTAGGACCTACCACTAAAATGGCCTTGCAAGTTGATTCCTCTAAATTTTTCGACTCTTAAAGGATTGAGATAGATGGCCAACAATATAATGATCCAATTTGTATCAACCAATTAAGGAGGATCAATCGTTCCCTTAGTTGTACTACTCGACTACCCATGTACTAAAGAGTGATCTCCCCGAGTGTTGTTCTTGATGTATTATAGCAACAAGACGGTTGAATAACTTATCTAAGGTTGGTTTCAAGTATGCCTAAGGGACTTCCTATATATCCAAAGGTACATTGAAGTGAGATTCCATTTACAAGTATTGTCTAATGCGGTACTACTTGAAGGAGTACCAATAAGGGTTACAATGGTTTCCAAGCAAGTGAAACAATGTGTTTCCAACCACATGAAACAATTTGTATTTCTGACATGTATTCTTCTCCAACCACATTTTTACCTCCTTAATGACAGATCCTTTGTTATTTAAAGACACTGGAACATGTCTCTAAAAAAAATAAAAAATGAGCTTGCTAACCATGGAAAAAACTCTTAAAATCACCAGAAAATAACTTGTGCAAAAACCTTAACTTCCACAAAAATTATATCATAAAATATAATGAGTCAAAATATGAAAAAAATTTCACATGTACTTCATTGTGTTAACTTCAGATTCTGGAAATTTCAAGGTATGAAACTTCACTAAAAACATTTATAGTGAAAATGCTAAGATAATTGATTTTAGTCACAAACCTTGTCTTCCATGGACTATATCTTCGAAAGAATAGAGAAACATAGCTTAATTTTGACCACCTATAATATGACATTTCTCCTTAGTCTCCACAAAATTTCATTGTCTTAAACTTCCCATAAAAAAATTATAACGAAAAATTCAAGATGACTCGTTTAAAACTGATTTCAGGATGAATTAAAAACCCTATCTTCCATAGGATATATCTCCAAAAGTACAATGAACCATAACCTAAAATATTTATGAGATGTACTTTTATATATCTCCTGAGTAACCTCAAAATTCCATATTCTAAAGAATTCCAGTTTAAACAAAAAAAAAATTATAGTGAAAATTCCAAGATGACTCGCTTGAAGCAGCAAAACCCTAGGATCGAAGTTCTGATACCAAATGTTATGAACCAAGTACTTTGAAAATGATAAAAATTCAATGAATACAATCCACTTCGAGTGAGAAACCTCCTTTTACAATATATCCAATTCCTAGGATAAAATATGATGATCCTAAGACCAGGTCTCCTTGGTGTATGTGTGTGTGTAGGAGACAAAGGGTACAATGAAAAGTTCCAACTGACCTAGTAATATAACAAAAGAAATATAAGAACTCAATATCTAGAGCTTAATAAGGGGTTTTATGCATAACATGGGGCTTTTTCAAATCCCAATCTACAAGTGATTTTCTTAAGCCGACATTAATATTCGAGGTATTAACTATGCTTACAAAATTTCTTAATTCTGAAGTATGTCGAATCCTCTTGTTGATTTGTACTTGAATAAATCTACCAAACTTGATGGCGAAAATTATGTTAACTGGAAGTTTAAGCTGATGAATGTGCTTGAAGCATATAATCTATGGACGATTGTGAAAGGAGATGAGCCCAAACCCACTGTTGCTACCTCCATTCCAGATTAGGAAAAATGATAAATTAAGGCGAAGGTGTTGTTGCAGATGTCAGTAAAAGATAGCATAATTCCTCACATCCAAGATTGTAAGACTTCCAAAGAGATTGGGATGTTCTCAAAGGTTTGTATGAAACCTCTAATGCAAACCAAATCTTATTCTTAAAAACTAAGTTGTTGTCTATTAAAATGGAAGCCAATGAAAGTATAAGCACCTTCATTTCTCGCATCAAAGATCTAAGTGAAAAGTTGGGTGACATTGGTGAAGAAGTATCTAATTCTGATTTGGTAATTGTCACATTGAAAGGTTTAGTGCAATATTATAAAGTCTTTATTTCAGCACTTGCAGCTAGACCAACGCCCCCTACCTATAGTGATTTGACATGTATTCTTCTTCAAGAGGAAGAAAGGATGAAGAATTTTGATTTGGATTCAAGTGGTGCATATTTGGCTTTGTATGCAAAAGGAAGACGATCATATAGAGGTAAACCATGGGACAAAAATAAAGGTAAGTTTCAAGCAAAGCAGAAAGGTATGGCACATCCTGATTCTTATGTTAAGAAAAATGTTGAATGTGAATATTGTGGCAAACCTGGACATCTGGATAAAGACTATTATAGAAGAAAGTATCATGAGTCTAATCAAATATATAAAAGGAATAATGGAAATTTTGTGCACAAAGACACTTCAGTGAATGATGTATTTAAAAATATTAAGTTGTTTGTTTCTGAAGCTGCATTGTTTGCTGAAACTGATGATGAGAATGCATGGTATGGTTCATTGATTCTAGTTCATCAACCCATATGTCCTATAATAAAGAATTGTATGATGAATATTATGATAACATTGATGGCACACACATTTATTTAGGAGATAATGGATCACATAAAGTTCAGAGCTATGGAGTAATAAGTGTGAACTTACCTAATGGGCAATTGAGACAGATTCATGATGTGATGTATGTTCTTGTTATTAAAAAGAATTTAATATATGTTTCAACTATAAGTGATAATAATTTAAAAGTGGAATTTGGTAAGTTAAGGTGTGTTGTAAAATATGTCGAGGATCACTATAGGATTGTTTCCATAGGTACCGGACTTGGTGGATTGTATAAGTTGGATGTGACAATGAACTGTCTTGTTGCATTGGCATCCCAAACAATATCAACAAAAGAGTTATGGCACCACAGGTATGGGCACCTCAATTACAATGATTTGATTTTATTGCAAAGAAAAACAATGGTAGAAGGTCTTCCTGTTATGAAGAATGATCATTTCCAATGTGAAGCATATGCACTTGGTAAGCAACATAGAGAGGATTTTCCCATACATACAGAGAAAAGACAAACTGATATACTTGAATTAATTCATACCGATGTATGTGGTTCGTACTTTATTATTTTTGTTGATTCAGGGATGATTTTAGGGGCTAAATTTCGCTCATGGGCTAATTTTCCATGGTTTTTCCAAAAACCATATTCACTATTTTAAAAATGATTCACCCAAATTCTATAGGATAAAATTATTTTAGCTTAAAAATTGCCAAAATTTTATAAAATCTATATAAAATCCTTAGAAATTTGAATATTTTTACAAAAATATTGTCAATCATTTATAGTTGGCATATGAAGGATTAGTAAGATTCACCAAGGTTTCTACATTTTAAAATAAATTTCCATCCTTAAAATCATCCCTGTTGATGATAGATCTACATATACTTGGGTTTATTTCATAAGGAGAAAAAGTGATGTATTTGAGTATTTTAAAGAATTCAGAACTATGGCTGAAAAACAGATAGGAAAATGTATTAAAATTCTCAGCTCTAATGCCAAATTAAATTTAGAGAACACTGTAACGTCCCCGACCACACTATACCCATACCCAACATCCAACTGAGCTATGCCACATAAATTTTTCGAACTGCATGTTATTAAAACATATACACACAGAACTCTTGTGAAAGCTTTGTATCTAAAACATAAATAGACAAATACATACTACAAATACATAGATTCATATGGAAATGACAGTAAACATATACATGCAGCATATACAGGAAATATCCATAAACATACAGATAGTTATAACCACGCATAGGATAAACCCATAAACATAAATACGTAATATAACAGTGCAACATGTAAATTAATCACACAATTGACACTTATCTTTATAAGAATATCACCAACTGCGTGAAGACCTTCCACGAACCTCCCTGCCTTAGACCACACTGTTCATCACTCTCAGAAGTGGGTCACCCCCAAGCTGGGACTAAACTCCACTTGGGTAAAGGGGTTCCTAACCAGGCTAATGGCTCATAGACAACAGGAAAGATTTCGTCACAGGTGCCAACTCAAACTAACAGACTACAGTCCCTCATTCCCCACATGCCTGTCCCACCCCAGGAAGTGTGCCCCTTCTCTTCTCAATAGTCCTTCAGCTGCCCCACTTCCTTTCCAGGCTTCAACAATAGGTCAGACAAGAAGTCTAAGATCGTTGTAGTTGTAGTTTAGCGCCTTCAAGAATCAATTCACAACAATTCTCTCACCTAGAGAAATTTATCATGGGCCTGACAACCCGCCTCTTCAATATCCCACGGGCTTGACAACCCGCTTCTTCAGTCTAGCTCCCAAGTAACTAGCTACACAAACAGATATGGCTATGGGTACAGGTTTAGATACAATGACATGGAGTATGAAGGATAGTTGACTGCATGAGTGAATGGTTCTCCTATGGTTGAATAGATGACTAAATGATGGGAGGAATCATGGTAAGAATGATGGAAAATGAACTAAGTCCCCACAATATGTATGCATGTCCCCAACTTGACACTTGTCATGTTGGGAGTTACTTTGGCCCACTTGTCCCCAACTTTGGAACTTAGGATAAAATAATTATCCATACTTTATACTTAAAGAAATATTAATATAATATTCCTTTTTGGCTTAAGCTCCCTAGCTTAGCCTTTTTCGTTAAATTTTATCCCCCACCCTTTCCCAACTAGTGGAGTTTAGTCCCCCATATCTTTTATCGTGGTCGGTATGCGCGCAATGATGTATTTTATATTAATCATGTGACATATACAAAATAGGCGCACTGGCCTTTAACATCTAGGATCTTTAACCTAATCAAAACATAAGCATCCTAGCTTATAATAATTGGCTTGCCAGCCTATAAAACACAACATATACAGAAAGTCTCATTGACCTCAATATCACGTGCAATTAATACGATGTGGACGATATCCTGGAATGTGCACACTTCGTCATTTACTACGCAGTACATGTGCACACTATGCCATGAAAGGTGCATACAAAATAATATCAAACAACTCACCATCTTAAGTACATTTTCATTTACATTACAATTGGGTTCGACCTAAGGATATTACAATCCCCTCCCCTTATTTATGCATTGTCCTTAGTGCATCATGTACCCATATACAACGAAATTTCAAAAATCATCAAAAAGATGTGGGTATTCTGCCTGAATTACATCTTCATGCTCCCAAGTAGCATCCTCAGGACCATACCAGTTCCATTGGACCTTTACAAGCCCTATGGCTCGATTTCATAGCTGTTTGATTTTTCGGTCCAGAATGCATACCAGATGCACTTGGAAAGTGCCTTCTTGCTCCACCTGAATCACATTCCAATCAATAACATGATTAACATCAGGTATATATTTCTTGAACAATGATACATAGAATACATTATGGATAGACATAGATGCATACAATGAAATCATATAAGAGATTGGACCAATCCTCTCTAGGATTTCAAATGGCCCACAATAGCGAGCTTCCAACTTTGAACAATTTCCCAACTTCAGGGAACTTCTGTTGGCTTTCACTTTCAAAAATACATGGTCTCCCACTTTGAATTCCCTATGAATTCTGCCCTTATCAGCATAGCTTTTCTTTCTGTCTTGGGAAGCCTTTAAATTTTGCTTTATTTTTATCATTTTCTCCTCCATTTCCTTGAGAAAATCTAGCCCAACCACTGCTCTATCTGCTAGGTTATCCCAACTTACTAGCGTGTTGCACTTTCTGCCATAAAGTGCCTCAAATGGGCTCATCTTTAGATATGCTTGGTACCCATTGTTATAAGAAAAATCTACCAAGTGTAGGTAGTCTTCCCATTTTGATGGTTTATCCATCACATACATCCTCAACATATCCTCAATCACTTGATTCACCCTCTCTATTTGTCCATCTGATTCTGGATGATAAGCTGTACTAAAATTCAAATTTGTTCCAAATCCATTAAATAATCCTTTCCAAAATTTTGGATCTCTGTTAGACACAATTGTCTTGGGTATGCCATGTAATCGAGCTATTTCTCTCATATAAACATCAACAATGTTGGCTTCCTTGTGAGTGAGCTTAACTGGAATAAAATGGGCACCTTTAGTAAGCTTATCCACCACTACCATGATGGAATCATGTTTCCTGTTTGTTCTGGGAAGTTTGGTAATGAAATCCATGGTTACAACTTCCCATTTCCACTCAGGAATGGGCAATGGATGTAGCAAACCAGATAGGTGTCTATGTTCAACCTTTACCTTTTGACATTCCAAACATTTGGCAATAAAATCAACAACTTCTTTCTTCATGCCTGGCCAATAATATTGGCTCTTGATAGCTGCAATAGTTTTCTGATAACCTGGGTGCCCAACATAAGGTACATTATGCATTTCTCCCAATATCATATTTTTCAATTCCTGGGAATTTGGTACATAAATTATGTCCATGTACCTGAGAATTTCATCATTATCTAGCTTGTATTCTTCAATTTTTTGTTGCAAATTACCTTGATGTAATTTTGCCACTAATTCCTTGTATTGCAAATCTGATTTGGCAGTCTCTATAATTTTGTCTTTCAAATCTGATTGGTACATGCTAATGGTTTTAGCATGCAATTCCTGCACTCTTCTGCTGAGTGCATCAACCACTTTGTTCTCTTTCCCCTTGATATGTTTTATATCAAAGTCGAATTCACATAGGAATTCTAACCATATACTTTGCCTAGCATTTAGAGT
The DNA here is from genome assembly GCA_009831015.1 of Picea engelmannii. Taxonomy (NCBI): domain Eukaryota; kingdom Viridiplantae; phylum Streptophyta; class Pinopsida; order Pinales; family Pinaceae; genus Picea; species Picea engelmannii. Next base: position 87,632 of record ML797774.1, on the reverse strand, counting down.
TGGCTGATCAAATAAATATTTTAGACCATTATGGTCAATTCTCAGCTCAAACCTTTTCCCCATGAGGTAGTGTCTCCATTTCCTCAAGGCATGCACTATGGCTTCCAACTCCAAATCATGAGTTGCATAGTGTCTTTCATGCTCCTTCAACTTCCTTGATTCATAACATATAACAAACTCATTTTGAGTGAGAACTCCACCAAGTCCTTCATTACATGCATATGTGCATACAACGAAGTCTTCATTTGGGTCTGTAATCCTTAGTATTGGAGCACTGGTTAATAATTGTTTCAAGTGTTGGAAACTCTTTTCACAATCCAATGTCCCTTGAAACTTCACACCCTTTCTTTGCAAGGAAGTGATTGGGTGTGCAATCTTTGAGAATCCTTCAATGAATCTCCTATAGTATCCCACAAGGCCCACGAATGATCTGACCTCTGACACATTCTTTGACACTGACCATTCTCTAATGGCTTCTATCTTCTCAGGATCCACTGCTATCCCATCCTTTGAAATGATATGTCCCAAATAATGAATTTGCTTCTAATAAAATGAGCACTTGCTCAATTTGGCATATAATTGATGCTCCCTTAATACTTGCAAAACCATCCTCAAATGATGCTCATGTTCTTCTTCTGACTTGGAATATACAAGGATTTCATCCAAAAAGACAATGACAAACTTGTCTAAATATTCTCAGAAAACACCATTCATTAAGCACATGAAAACAGCTGGTGCATTTGAAAATCGAAATGGTACCATTGTGAACTCATAATGACCATACCTTGTCCTGAAGGCGGTCTTGCTGATATCTTTCTCTTTAATCCTTACCTAATGGTATCCTGACCTCAGATCTATCTTTGAAAATATCTTGGCATCCTTCAATTGATCAAAGAGATCATCAATCCTTGTCAAAGGATATTTATTCTTCACAGTCACTTTATTCAACTATTTGAAATCAATGCACAATCTTATTGTCCCATCTTTCTTCTTCATGAACAAGACTGGGGAACCCCAAGGTGACACACTTGGGCGTATATACCCCTTATTGAAAATTTCTTCAAGCTGCATTTGCAACTCCTTCAGCTCTGGTGTACTCATTCTATAAGGAGTCTTTGACACTGGAGATGCTCCATGCATTAAATTTATAGAGAAATCAATATCTCTCTTTGGGGGTAGTCCTGGTACCTCCTTGAACACATCTTCAAAATATTCCATGACTGCATGATCTTCCAAATTTGGCACCTTATCTTTAGGTGTCTCTTCCATATGAGCTGCAAATATTTGACACCCTTTTCTGTAACATTTCTTCAGCTGCAATGCTAAAATTTCTTTTATGGTTACTACACTGGGAATTCCCTACACTTTTCTTAGGTTCCTTTCCTCATCCAAGCAAGTAAATGTCTTGTTATGACAGTCTAGGATAACATGATGTTGGTCCAACCAATCCATCCCAATTAGACAGTCATAGGAACCTAAAGGCAAGATATTCAAATCTTCCCTGGTGTTCAGTCCATTCATGTCCATAAGACATGAATTAACCATCTCATTAACTTTTCTTTTGGCTCCTGTATCCAGCTGCACCAACCAAGATTTTCCATGCTTGCTTCTTGGCAAATGCAAAATTTCCACCATCTTAGGATCTATATAACTATGACTAGCTCCTGAATCAATTAAAATAGCAATGGTTTGGTTTTTGATCATACCTTCCACTTCAATCATATGTGGTTGATACTATGCTTGCTTGTTGTCCAGGGCTGCATAGATCCTTGGTACATTTCTTCCCATGTCCTCCACAATTTCATCTTGCTAAACATTGTGAACAATCCTCCCTTTTTCACCTCTGCGAGGACAATCTATGAACATATGATCTCCTTTACATCCCCAACATTGAATAGGTGGCTTCCTTGGCCTTTAACCCATTATATCAATCGTTTTGGGTTCTCTAGAATTTGTCTGTCCCTGAGGATTATTTCTGAAGAATGGTGGTTTATTTCCCTTCTTCCTTTGATCCATCTTGAATTTATTTTTTTCTTCCCAAGCTTTTTGGAAATTTGGCCTTGCTTTTTGTTGATCATATAGGCATTTAGCTCACCTTATGGTCTCCTCCAATGTCTTTGGATCATCATATTGTATTTTGTCACTGATGAATGATGGTAATCCACTCAAATACCTCTGAATCTTAACTGTCTCATCCTTGATGAAAGAGACATACTTCAACAATTCTAAAAACCTTCTCTCATATTCATCAATGGTCATACTCCCAAGCTTGAGTTCAAAGAACTCCTTCATTTTCTTGTCATAGTATCTCTTAGTCAAGTATTTCTTCTCAAAATACTTCTTGAATTCCCTCCAAGTAACACTTTTCTCTTTAATGTGTTTCACCTGCACAAGTTGATCCGACCACATGGATGCCTTTCCCTTGAGTTGATAGATATCAATTCTACCTTCTGCATGAGAAGAATAATTATGCAATTGAAAATACTTTATCATGCCCAACAACCATGTCTCTGCATCTTCATCCTTTTTTTTCTCACCATCAAATGTAGGAGGTTTGATTTTGTTCATTTCTCCTCATAGCTCATCCACCCCAGAACTCTTATGCTGCCTGACAGGGGATGGACTTGAGTTGTTGTGTGATCTATTATTGGAATTCATCGGGGAGTGATGGTGATGTCTACTAACACTTCTTTCTCTTATTTTCTCATCAGAAGGCCCGTGACTTCAAAATTTTCTTGAGCCGCTCTCCTTATCCAATTTATTTTCTATTTTGTTCAGGAACTGCATTAATTTCACATTGAAGTCATCTTGCTGCTCATTGGCTTTCATAAGCCTTTCATTATTATCTTTATGGTTTTGTACATCCTTCTGCAATTTTTTAATGGTCTCTACCATATTCATGTTTTCATCTCTTCCTTCTCCATGTCCATTGGAGTTTGTTCCTTCAATGCCCAAATGGACATCCATCCCTCTTATTTCACATTCCTGGATGTAAGTCCCCCATGCCTCATCCATTCCTATGAACTCTGTGTTGATCCTGATCTGATCTAGTTGTTGTTAGCTCTACAAAAATGTGCAGCCAACAAAACTTTGTCAGGCTAATTGTTTCAATAATTTCGTAAAAATATGAACCATTCTGGTTCAATAATATATCAGAAATATTTCTTCCAATTTCTTGGAAAATTGAATTCCTATATCAATTTTCTAGGTGACTACTTAGATTCCACTGTCCAAGACCTTTCCAATTCCTTCTCCCATGCTCAATTCCGAGTCTCGAGCAAAACGTTATGGCTATTTAAAAATTGCCCATTAATTGTTTTGTTCATATTTCAACTTGGCGCAACTCTGCACTATAATTATGATTTTTTTTCACTTACTCCATTGGATTTTTCATAGGATCTCAATTGGGTTTATTCATATACATATTATGGACACTTTGTCCAAGTTTCACCTTTTTCTGGGTTTCGGGATGCTAGTTACAACCTGTTGAAGTTCTAGACCAATTTGTGTTTTTGGTCTAGAATGCTATAGGTATCTTCTTTTCCATATTAAACATATTTAACATGCCCAAAAATTTAATTTAGATCTGGGACTGTATTCTATGGTTCAATATATTTCCATTGACTACTCCTGCACCTCAATCTGATCCCAAAGAAGAAAGTTATGGCTCTTGGAAGTTAGATGGGTCTTAAAATTTACCCTCCACTGTTTGTGCCGTAACTTTCTCATAAAGGATCCGTTTGATGAACGGTTTACACCATCAGAAAGATCTCTCTGAGCTCACTCTTTTCTCATGGTTTTTGAGTACCTAAACAAACTCTTAAGGGTCTTGTTATCGTGCAGTTTGTAGATGCAAGAAAGGCTAAAGAATAGTAGGTCAAACTGGCGAAACAAGAACCTTCCCCACCCAATGTCACCACAATGGGGAGGCTCTTTCTATTTAGGGAGGCTAGGCCCAGGGGAGACGTCCCCGATAACCTGGGGTTTTGAAAGGGAAAAGGCTAATAGTACAAAGACAAATTTCCCCCTCACATATTACCGCCAATCAGATAGTTTGGCCAATTTGAAATAACCCCCAAAGAAAATGTACTTTCCTGGAACAAGACAACAACAAGAAAGATATATGCAAGCTATGTTCAATGGGGTTATTACTTCATATGTAAGTGACTATCTGATATTCAACGTAAGCAATTTGATAGTAAATATTGACAAAATCAATGTTTGCAAAATGGCAATGATAAATATGTCACTTGTCAATAAATACTGGAACGATGTAGCATTCAATGTAACAAATCAACACTCAATCCAATAAATGTTCTTAAATACCATTCAATTGCTTATGAAATGAAATGTTGCTGCATCAAGATGAAATAACCAAGGGTGACGTCAACATTCTAGGGTTAGTGTAGTTACGGTTTCAGTTCAAAAGAGGTTTGAGAGTGTTTGGATCCAATTCTACTTCAATGTTGGAGGTCCTAGATCAGTGCCTTAGGGTTAATGGAGTCATAGGTGAAGAACAAAAAAGTTGAAGGAGAAGAGATTTTAAAGGACTAGAGGGATAAGTTTTGAAGTGTTGCTAAAGCAGGGCTCCAAAACCATAACCCTAGGGGAGAGAGGCTCACTCTTGTGTTGCTAAAGCAAGGCCTTGTGCTCACTCCTCCTTCCTAGCAAACATCTCTCTTAATGAAAATAAAATTCAAGACAAGAGGGTTTAAAGAGGGAGAGTGTTGCTAAGGAAAGGCTCTTTCATCAAACCCTAAAAGAAAACATCCCTAGGTGTAGATAACCTAGGCCTGGGACGTCCTCTTCCTCTTGAAGTTCAAAGGTACGACTAGCTTAAGGGAAGAAGAAAAAGGAGTGTACCTATGGCTAGGATCTCTTCTTCTTCTTCAATGGATAAAAGTTTTTCTATTAGGGGACATGAGACAAAGACCTACTTGTGTGTTTGTCCTCTAGGGTTTTGATTAAGAAATATTTATAAATAGATGCAAGAAATTAAACTACAACCATTCAATCAAGAAGTTTTGTAGAAAAATACTTACAAATCATCAAGAAAATAATCATGCAAAACCTAGTTGTAACACCTTCCTTCAAGAAAAACACCATATAATGCCAAAAATATCTTCCTTCAATAAGTGCACCTTCCTCAAATAAGCTAATAACCCAAATGGGGCACAAATTTGAGACCTCACCAAGTGGTGAGTAAAAGATGATGAAATGAGAGTCAAAACCCTCAATATATAGTGTATCAATGACCTAATTTAATTTTTTTAGGTCATAAAAAGGCCAACAAGGCAAGAATACCAAAATAATACCATTTTTACATTAAATGTTCTTTTTAAAACCTATTTGAGCAAAATGTGAGACGTCACCCCTTCTAAGGGAGACGTTAGCCCCTTTTAGGGAAAATGCAGCAATAAAGAGAAAAACGTTAGCCCTCTTTGGGCCTCTACATCATGCCACACGTGCCAAATTCCCTGTCAAAGTGTCACACACTCAAGGCGATGTCATGAGCTCATAGGTGACGTCCTGGGCCATCCAGGGAAAAATTTTCACTGGAAGTGGGTCAATGCCCCTAGGTCGGGCTCTACCAAACTGCCTCTGATGAAACATCCTCTTCTTCTCCGGTGCAAAAACCCTGATCAACCACCCTTCTGTCTTTGCCCCTTGATGGGGTCTCATCATCCATCTGGTGGGATCTTTAGCCCCATGGAGGTCCGAATTGATCATCTCCCCATGTGGACCGGTCCAAATGGTACCTGTCCGTCAGTCATGGTCCTGCACATCAAAACCTACGCCCTCCATGGGCTTATTAGTCACAGGGATCATAGCAATGTCAATCACATTTCATCATTAATATTATTAAACATATGCATAAAAACCTTGATACATCGATCAATAGCTCAAAGCCATTACAAAAACCTACAATACAAGATTGGAGAAAAAGACAAGACGTCCTATTGGGCTAGTATCCACAAGAAAAGGAAAGTTTCCAAGAAGATTTCATCCAAGCCATGTAAGTGAGATGATGTGACTAGGGGATGTCCAGACATGTGGGTGAAGTGAGAGCCAATGATGCATAATGTTATTTGTGGATGCCTTTGTAGAAGGCGAGTTGTATTTGTCATGGATGCAATTTTTCCAAACCCGATCTTGCCTTTATTCTTTTCTTTTTTTATTTGCTTTTTCTTCTTGTTTTTCTTTTTATTCAAGGGCTAACCAGAGGACACTGCCTTGGCATGGTGACCAGAGTTGACAGTGTTACCCACAAGTACTTTCACAGAGATGAGAAGGTTGGCTCATGATGAGACCTCCTTTCCCTTGGCCATGCAACCAAAGGTCGTTGCCCCGGCGTGGTAACCAAATGGTGGCAATGTCATACTGTTAGGAACCCATGAATGTAATAGGTTGGCTCATGATGAGACCCCTTATCCTCTTGACTATGTCTTGTTTGTTATTTTTTGGGTCCCTCTTGTTTCTTGCTGAGAGGCCTTTTATTGCCTTCTCGGGGATCCCTGGGCGAATAATCTCGAGGTTTTATTTCTAGGATTTTATCTTTTACCAGCTACTTTTACCTTCTGGGCCTTTAGCCCCTTCTTCCCATGATATAAGGTGCACTCCTACAAATAGGTCAACCCAATTCCCGAACAAGGGGAATGGGATAAATGAGCAGGAGACAAGATGAAACAGTGGTGCTATGATGGGAGCGGGCGATGGCTCTTCAAAAATTCCCCAGTGGAAAACCAAAACCTATGGGCACAGGCTTTCTAGGGCACCCTGTCAATTTCCCCAAGCATGGTCAAGTGGGATAATGTAAGATCCAAGTAGTTGTTAGAGATAAAAGGAATCAAATGCATTTATTTAAAGGTTTCAATGACCAAAGGTGACACATACCATGATACCTGAACAAATTACCTCATGGAGCAAGAACCTCTTCTGATACAAGACCAAGTCGATGGTGATGGATTTTGTTGTTGCTGACAAGACAAGGCTGATGGAAGAAGAAAAGGATGGGCCCTCCAAGGCCATACTCAGGTCAATCCTTCTCTCGGTAATCCATGTCTAGGACCTGTGGGCCTCGAGACATGATCTCCTAGTTATCCCTAAAAATTGTGGATAACATCTGGCTCCAACTCAAGGACATGTGCTCACCATAGAGCACATGAGAACCTCAGAATATCTGGCATAACCTGTAGACCTGATCAATCTCGATAGGAGCATCAGTAACAAAATTGTGTGGTAATGCCACCTCAGCATACATAGATATATATAAATAAAGTAATCATAAATGCGAATATAAAGTGAATTACTTACCTGTACTTACCTATTGGATGGATGTTGGTGTAGTCAAACAACCAGTGAAGCCAATCCAACAACGTCCCATGGTACCTGCCTTTGTGCTTCATCATAAACCAAAATAGTGATAAGTCAAGCACAAAAATAACATGGGTTAGAAAATGTATCAGATCGTCGAGAATCACAAAGTCTAACTCATGGAAGCGGGTGGGAGGGATAAAATTATGCCAAGTCAATCTTGGAGGAAAGTACTCAATCCACTTTAGGAAGGGGTCATGAAAAGTCCAAGGTTCAAAACACTGACTCAAAAGGTCGGAAAACTGGCTACCTAGGACATTCTCATACTTTGAGGTTTGGGAAGGGATTGACAAAGATGTATCATATGACTAGAAAATTCTCAAGGGATAGTTGAAAAACTGAGAAGACAGACTGAAGCTTGTAATATTTAACCAACCCTTGGACTCTAGGGTTTTCCCCAGAGGAAAATCAAAATCAAAAACATACTTCCCAACCACAACAAAGTATAGTAATCGGAAGTGGTTGGGGAGAATCGTCACAAGGATCCTCCTTTAAGAAAAGGAGGTCCTTACTTGTATTAAAACTTGAGCACAGTGGTGGTTGTTAATCATTTTCATGGAGAGAATCCAAGTGATCAGAAGGGTACTCATCAAAAATCTTAAGGTAAGACTGAAAATCATCAGGAAAACAAGGTACTAGGTCATCCTTGGTTTTTTGAAAAGTACGGGTAAAAATCTCATCTCCTTGTTGGCATTGGTCAAAAGTAATGTGCTGTGAAAATTGCAAGGGAAACACTTGGAAATTAATCTCAGTGTCATAGATGGGATCCAAGTCATAACCAACTATATCCCACCTACGTCTCCCAACATGTATGAACTCATCAATGTTATCAACAATGTCACTATCTATGTCATAACATGCAGGGTTTGAAAATTTGAAAATTCATTCTTCTCATCCTCACTTCCTTCATCATAAAGTAAAGCATCATCAAAAACTAGGGGAGGAGGGAAACTTATTGTTTCTTCTTGTGCAGGGGCTTCGAGGACTTTGGCATTTTCAGCATGGGTTATTTTTTTATCCTCATGGACCACTTCTTTGTCTTTGATTTTACAGCAAGGAATATTCATTTTGTTCAAGGCTTCCATTTCTCCTTCATTTCCTAAATCATGGAACAAGGTGTTATTGGAATCTTGAAAAGGAAGGCAACTAACCTCATCATCCTTTTGTCGTGAAGGAGAAACAGACTCTTGGATTGCTTCATCAGAGGTAGGAGCATAGGTTGATACTTCATCATTTTTCCTGGGTTCCATCTCCTCAGTCATGTCTTCAACAATCCCTTGTTGAATGATGGTTTGTTCCGCTTCTTCTTGGAAATCATCAATGAAGTTTTCATGGGAAAACAAACTTTCCATACTAAGAGTACCTAAGGTGAAGAGGTCTTTTATCCTGGATAAGGAGATGTTTCGTTCAATTATTGTAGCCATGTCGTAAGCTTCATCGAGCGTCCTTGGGCCCTTTCTACTGAGAGGCAAGTCTAGGTGTGTCAGGATCGCATGGGTATAGAGATGGATAATATACTTGTCTTCAGGACGATGGCTTCTAGGAATCTGACATAGAGTGCCCTCAAACCTACTCTGGAAGTCAAATAGGGTTTCATTCTTAGCTTGTTTTATATGTTTGAATCTTGTTAGCAGTACTGAGATGTCTCCCAATATTATGCCCCATTCTTTGAGAAAGACTTCTTCTAGCTGGTTCATAGAGGTGATGCTAGCATCGGGAAGATCATCATACCATTTTTTAGCATTCCTGTGAAGAGTGGTGGGAAAAATTTTCATCACTACATCTTCAGCATCATCATCGAAGGGATGGAGTAAAAAATAAGAATAAAAATCATTCACGTGAGAGTCATCTCTTTCCCCATCGCTACCAGTGAATCTAGGGAGCCATCTTTCTTTTATCGGGGGCATTTGTTGTGGGTATCCAGGGATTTTTCTCATGTCTAAAGGCCTGTAATTCCTGAGATCCCATTGTGAAGTCATTGTTGGCTTCGTCATCAGTGGAGTCTTCAAATAGTTTTCTTGAAACTATCAAAGAAAAGGGAAAACACCCTAGTGGAGTCACCAGGTACGCTTGTAAGATAACGCTATTGAGGCAAGGCTTACCGAAAATATTTGTAGTTTGAGGAGAATTGAATCAGTGTTCCCCAGCAATGGCGCAAAAATGTTATCGCGCAGTTTGTAGATGCAAGAAAGGCTAAAGAATAGTAGGTCAAACTGGCGAAACAGGAACCTTCCCCACCCAATGTCATCACAATGGGGAGGCTCTTTCTATTTAGGGAGGCTAGGCCCAGGGGAGACGTCCCCGATAACCTGGGGTTTTGAAAGGGAAAGGGATAATAGTACAAAGACAAATTCCCCCCTCACAGATTACCACCAATCAGATACTCTGGCCAATTTGAAATAACCCCCAAAGAAAATGTACCTTCCTGGAACAAGACAACAACAAGAAAGATATATGCAAGCTATGTTCAATGGGGTTAGTACTTCATATGTAAGTGACTATCTGATATTCAATGTAAGCAATTTGACAATAAATATTGACGAAATCAATGTTTGGAAAATGGAAATGATAAATATGTCACTTGTCAATAAATACTGGAATGATGTAGCATTCAATGTAACAAATCAGCACTCAATCCAATAAATGTTCTTAACTACCATTCAATTGATTATAAAATGAAACATTGCTGCATTAAGATGAAATAACCAAGGGTGACGTCAACATTCTAGGGTTAGTAGGTTAGGGTTAGTGCAGTTAGGGTTTCAGTTCAAAAGAGGTTTGAGAGTGTTTGGATCCAATTCTACTTCAACATTGGAGGTCCTAGATTAGTGCCTTAGGGTTAATAGAGTCATAGGTGAAGAATGCAAAAGTTGAAGGAGAAGAGATTTTAAAGGACTAGAGGGGCAAGTTTTGAAGTGCTGCTAAAGAAGGGCTCCAAAATCATAACCCTAGGGGAGAGAGGCTCAGTTTGGTGTTGCTAAAGCAAGGCCTCATGCTCTCTCCTCCTTCCCGGCAAACAACTAGCTCAATGAAAAGCAAAGTCAAGACAAGAGGGTTTAAAGAGGGAGAGTGTTGCTAAGGCAAGGCTCTTTCATCAAACCCTAAAAGAAAATGACCCTAGGTGTAGATAACCTAGGCCTGGTACATCCTCTTCCCCTTGAAGTTCAAAGGTATGTCTAGCTTGAGGGAAGAAGAAAAAGGAGTGTATCTATGGCTAGGCTCTCTTCTTCTTCTTCAATGGCTAAAAGTTTTTCTATTAGGGGACAGGAGAAAATGACCTACTTGTGTGTTTGTCCCCTAGGGTTTTGATTCAACAATATTTATAAATAGATGCAAGAAATTAAACTACAACCATTCAATCAAGAAGTTTTGCAGAAAATTACTTACATATCATCAAGAAAATAATCATGCAAACCCTAGTTGTAACACCTTCCTTTAATAAAAACACCATAGAATGCCAAAAATCTCTTCCTTCAACAAGTGCACCTTCCTCAAATCAGCTAATAACCCAAATGGGGCGCAAATTTCAGACCTCACCAAGTGGTGAGTAAAAGATGATAAAATGAGAGTCAAAACCCTCAATATATAGTGTATCAATGACCTAATTTAATTTTTTTAGGTCATAAAAAGGCTGACAAGGCCAGAATACCAAAATAATATTGTTTTTACATTAATTGTTCTTTTTAAAACCTATTTGAGAAAAAGGTGAGACGTCACCCCTTCTAAGGGAGACGTTAGCCCCTTTTAGGGAAAATGCAGCAATAAAGAGCAAAACATTAACCCTCTTTGGGCCTCTCAATCATGCCACACATGCCAACTGCCCTATCAAACTCTCACATGCTCAAGGTGACATCATGAGCTCATAGGTGACGTCTTGGGCCATCCAGGACAGACGTTTCACTGGAAGTGGTTCAATCCCCCTAGGTCGGGCTCTGCCAAAGTGCCTCTGATGAAACATCCTCTTCTTCTTCGGTGAAAAAACCTTGATCAACCACCGTCATGTCTCTGCCCCTTGATGGGGTCTCAGCATTCATTTGGTGGGCTCTTCAGCCCCATGGAAGTCTGAACTAATCATCTCCCCATGTGTACCATTCCAAATGGTACATGTCCATCGGTCATGGTCCTACACATCAAAAGCTATGCCCTCCATGGGATAATTAGTCACAGGGATCATAGCAATGCCAATCACATTTCATCATTAATATTATTAAACATATGCATAAAAACCCTAATACATCGGTCAATAGCTCAAAGACATTACAAAAACCTACAATACAATATTGGAGAAAAAGACAAGACGTCATATTGGGTTAGTATCCACAAGAAAAGGAAAGTTTCCAAGAAGCTTTCATCCAAGTCATGTAAGTGAATTGATGTGGCTAGGGGATGTCCAGACATGTGGGTGAAATGAGAGCCAAGGATGCATAATGTTATCTGTGTGTGCCTTTGTGGAAGGCGAGTTGTACCTGTCATGGATGCAATTTTTCCAAGCCCATTCTTGCCTTTATTCTTTTATTTTTTCATTTTCTTTTTCTTCTTATTTTTCTTTTTATTCAAGAGATAACCAGAGGACACTGCCTTGGCATGGTGACCGGAGCTGACAGTGTTACCCACAAGTACTTTCACAAAGATGAAAAGGTTGGCTCGTGATGAGACCCCCTTTCCCTTGGCCATGCAACCAAAGGTCATTTCCCTGGCTTGGTAACCAGATGGTGGAAATGTCATACTGTTAGGCACCCATGAACCTAATAGGATGACTCATGATGCAACCCCCTATCCTCTTGAATAGGTCTTGTTTGTTATTTTTCAAGTCCCTCTTGTTTCTTGTTCAGAGGCCTTTTATTTCCTTCTCGGGGATCCCTGGGCAAAGAATCTCGAGGTTTTATTTCTAGGCTTTTATCTTTTACCAATTGCTTTTACCTTCTGTTCCTTTAGCCCCTTCTTCCCACGAGATAAGGTGCACTCCTACAAACAAGTCAACCCAATGCCCGGACAAGGGGAATGGGATAAATGAGTGAGACACAAAATGAAACAGTGGTGCTATGATGGGAGCGGGCAATGGCTCTTCAGAAATTCCCCAGTGGAAGACCAAAACCTATGGGCATAGGCTTGCTAGGGCACCCTGTCAATTTCCCCAAGCATGGTCAAGTGGGCTAATGTAAGATCCAAGCAGTTGTTAGAGATAAAAGGAATTAGATGCATATATTTAAAGGTGACACATACCATGATACCTAGACCAATTACCTCATGGATAAAGAACCTCTTCTGATACAAGACCATGCCAATGGTGATGGATGCTGCTGCTGCTGACAAGACAAGGCTGATGGAAGAAGAAAAGGATGGGCCCTCCAGGGCCATACTCAGGTCAATCCTTCTATCGGTACTCCATGTCTAGGACTTGTGGGCCTTGAGACATGATCTCCTAGTTATTCCTAAAAAATGGGGATAACAGGCCTAAAAAATGCGATGCAAAAAGATGACGTTCAAATGATATAAAACATTGCAGAAAATCGCTAGTTTTTTGTTGTTATCCGCCTTCCTAACGACTTTGCACACACAAATTTCAATCTCTGCATCCATATTTTCCATGAGCATCAACATCACAAGGTAAATCGTGCTCCGCGCACCTTTAAACACTATGCATCACTTCTCTGTCGCACCAATAACTGATGTGCATTGCTTTTGTGTCGCGCGCCAATATCCACTGCATAAAATTTTGGTTCTTGAACAACACCTATTGCGCACGGTTTTTGTATCGTACGCTGATATTTCACGCGAATTTCACTATATGCACTGCACCATGACAAAGTTTAGTACATCCCCACCACGCACCAATACTCTGCGCACACCATTAACTAAACTGTCGTGTGACAAAATATGCCCATATTGCGCATGCACCAACCATACTCCTCTACGCTCTACCAATACTGCGCACACCACACACATCATTATTATGTGTGTGCACACCGCACACACCTTATTATGCGTATGCACACTGCGCAATGCTAAATTTAGCGCGCGCACCCGCACACCAACATTTTTCCGCGCTGCGCCAAAATTTGGCGCGCGCACTAGCACGCCACTATTTTTCTGTGCAGTGCCAAAATTTAGCGCACACGCCAACATTTTTCCATGCAATGACCAATTTTTACATATCATAAGCCTTTTATTGCGCATCCTGCATTTTTAGTGACCCACCTATGCACATACATATTTATGCGCATCAATTCCTTGTGAATTTCACTGCAGAAATTGGGGTTTTTTCTAACCTTTTCCCCCAATTTACCATAGACATTATGCAACTATGAAATTTGTTCAATTTCACCCCAATAACACCAGTTCAACCTATGCAACAACAAATCATTGTGGGTTGACGTTTCTGGAACAAATTTCTCCCAGACTCAATTTACGAATTGAGAATTTTAACCACTAACTCGCTCCATCTGTCATGGCTTCATTGTAACTTCAATTCGACCAATTCTAGGTCTGAATTTGCTAAAGCAAATATTATACCAATAATATCTCACCATGTTTAGTTCTAGTTGATGATGTCAATCAGAGTTTATTTAATGTCAACCCGGGAAGGTAAACTTAGAAGCGCTACCTAAAATATATAGATCTAGAAGGATTCCTAATATGTCTGAGATCTTAAAGTTCCCTTACAAGAACATATTTATCAAAATCTCTTTCAACAACTAATCAAACCTAGATCTAACAATTGTCAAGATCTTAAGGTTCTCTTACAAGAACACCTAAATTTTAGGATCTCCTCCAATATTAGAACATTTAACAAAACTTAAAAGCTGAAATGAAACAAACCTAAATCTAAAAATTGTCTGAGATCTTATGGTTCTCTTACAAAAACACTTTCAAATAAGATCCTTCCAGTATTAGAACATTTAACAAAACTTTAAAAGCTGAAATCAAACAAAAACATAAATTAAGTTATACCTGAAATAAGCAAATCAGCATGCAAGTGAGGCCATGGGGGCCCTCCATAACTCCACAAGCACACCACTTTAAAGGAGACTCAAATGTAGAAGCAAAATTGAAGTATGATTCTTTATTTCAAAATCTCCAAAAACCAACTCTAAAATTACAACTCTCTCTAATTCTAAGATTACAAGCTTCAAGATTCTAAGATTACAAAACTTCAGAATTTTAAATGGAGGAGATTGTACTCCTATTTATACAATGGGATGAGTAACAAACTCATAATGATCATCCACTAATCTCTCTTTAGTTCCATACATCTCTCAACCATCTAGACACATAACCCTCTTTTGTCCTTGATCTTCTCC